>JAVKPL010014227.1:0-80781 GCA_032173675.1 Gastrolobium villosum
TCAATCCCGTTAAGTCTTTTTCATGAAACACCAAAACACATGTCGTTAACTTCTCTCGCAACATTCAATCCTTGCGTGTAAATGCATACAACAGTTGGCAGATAAAACGTTGAAAAATTCTCATTTCTAAAATATTCAGAAAAAATAATTTATTTTTTATTGTTTTCTAGATACAGGAGTTTCTGACCTAGTATTACAAGTAATAAGAATGTCAAAATTCTACAAAAGAGAGAGCAAAAGCTAAAAAAGAAGAAGGCACAGAGCATCGTTAATAAATAATAACCAATGATGATATTGACAGGTAGTGGGGCTAATAAGAATTGACAAGGAAAGCAAAGAAGTACCAATATCACCATGTTTAGTTATACGTTCATTGCTTGGTATAGTAATAAGGATAGTTGTTGTTCATTCCCACAGGTTGAGTTGGCGGGAGCCCAAGTTGGTCTTTCTTCGCAGAAACTGGAGGATAAGGAACCTGCCCTTGTGTTGGATAAGGAGAGGGTGCAGACGCAGGGTTTGGGTAAGGAGATGCAGCATATGGGTAAGTATATCCAACAGGAGGGCCAGAACTAACATGAGCTTTTCCAGGCTGCACATATCCTGGGGCCATAGGTAAGGCTGCCATTGAAACCATTCCTGCAGAAAATGGAGGCTGGCCAGTTTTACCCTTGTGGGAATCTGCATATTTTACAATTATATTCCTCCCCTGAAACCAAACAAGAACAATATCTATTAGCTTCAATGTTTATACAGCTTGAATCCTTATGCAAGACCAGGCTATAATAAGAAATTCAACTAACAAGGTCGTAAGCTCTCCAAAGTAAGTACTTTACAATGAAAAAATATCAAGCAGTATGAATTCCAATTTTAGTAATTGTAGAAATGACAACTTCAATCAAACACATGTAAAAGTAGACTTTCCAGTTTTTACCATAAGTTATACTTCCCTTTCAATATTAGCTCTACTCCCAATAAGAACAGGGGTTGAGGTTGATATTATTGTTCAGACTAGTTGAATGTGCTGTAAGATAAATTACAGATACACAAGTGGATCTTTGTTTTTTAGTCAAAATACGGGTAAATTTTTTAACAAATTCAGCTGTGTACAGAAAAGTGAAATCCAGATTTGCAGCTAAAACGGAAGATTGACCAATGTGGTGCCAAGAAAAAAAATTAATAAAAATATTTACCTAAAAAGTATAGAAAAAACTTATTTACCCTATATGAGATGATTTTTACATGTGGGAGTCCTTGGAAGAAACGCTAGTCCACCTAGCTCATCTGAGGGACTGCCACATATCATTCTTTATTATTATTTTTCAAGAGAGGCACTAGGTGGACGACTAACACCTCTCTGCTTTAAAAAATAATAATAATAAAGAATGAAAGGTGGCAATTCTTGGGAGATGCACCATGTAATATTTTCCCCAAACAAGGTAAACAAAATTTTTTCCCCCCACAACATTGGTCAATCTGCCCAACTAAAACAGCAAGTTACCTGAAATGTGTAAATCTTTCACCCAAAAAAAAAGAAATGTGTGAATCAATTTTTTTTAATAGAACTTTCACGTACACCTTATAACTATGATGCCTTTTCACTCAAAATGATCTTTCCATCTTTCTTTTTGCAATTCCAAGACATTTTTTGAGCAAATAATCAAGTCCTACACTCACAGCTAACCTCAGATTCGTATAAAAATTCAAGTTTTTGCTTACCCCAAGAGTCTTTTCAGGGTCATCTATGGCCTTCTTAGCGGCCTCTGCTGTCTTGTACGTAACAAAGCCAAAACCACTACAATTGGAAATAAAACAATAATAATACAGGTTACAGGGAAAACCAGGTAAAAAGATTACTATTAAAAATTAAAGACAATAAAATATTGTATCCAAATAAATCATGTTGCTACTTTTACCGTGATTCATTTGTATCCTTGTCATATGCAACTGAACCTTCCTCTATTTCACCATGCCTTGCAAAATAGTTAAGCAGCACTTCACTTGAGACTTCTGGTGATAAGCTTCCAATATAAAGCTTCCTCAGGGCAAGATCAGGAGTACTACTTGTTCCACTTAGGCCGTCACAAGCAAGATTACAGACAGCCAACCTTCCCTGAAAGGAAAAAAAACCCTAAAATCAATTACGGGAATGGAGCACTGATGGCTACAAACAGTCACACAAATTACAGGCTAAAAACAAAAAATACTTACACACAACTAAACTACAACAGTATTAAGAAAATGCAAATCACAAATAAGCAGCCAGTGTTTTATTGGTTATCCACCTTAGGTTCAAAAAATGTCACTTTACTAAATTTCTTTCTAAATTACAAATTCCTGTTTATACACATTGCAACAAAATGGGTTAAAGCTTACATCGATTAGCTTGCTAGTTGCTTTCAATGCACGCTGAGTTGATTCCATATTTTTGTAAGTGATAAATCCATAGCCACGGGATTTTCCTGTTGTTTTATCATAGATCACAGCCCCTTCCTCAATTTCTCCATACTCTTCAAATGCCTGGAAAAAAAAAAAAAAAGAACAATTCTAAGAAGCAATGTATATAACGCAGGCTCAATACTAGAGATCAGAGACAAGGTACAGGGTTAAAAATAGAGGGATATGGAAACTGGCATTCCATATACAAATCATGTTGGGCACATTCCATGTGACATGAAACAATCACATGCATGACACACTATACACAATCATCAATGCACTCACAGCACGCAAAGTTTCTGAAGTGGTATTCCAGGCCAAGCCACGAACAAAAAGCTTTCGATGAACAGGATCAGCACTTGCAATACTTTTTATTTCTTCTGCAATTGAAGGATATTGGGACCCTCTTTATGCCTCAACATGCAAACAAACACACATGCACACGGTCAATCACACAGCATACAAGTGGGAAACACTTTTATGACCCTCTTTCAGTGAATACAAGCACACAAAGCAAGCAGAAGGTATAAAGGTACTAACAAACAAGTCAATGATGACAAATGCACATAGTATTTATGCATAACAACTCCAAATTGCTGGTGCTGGGTGTGGCACAGCCACAATATAGGCTTAATGGAAATTTAGAAGGGGGGAAAATGAGATATATTCCAGAATCTCAATTATTGACAGAAAAAGGGGTTTAAGAATATTCCCAAGATCATGCCAACGGTGATACAGTGAAAGATGCTAATTCTTTAAGATTGTGAAACTTCTTCAAAAATATAAAGTAGGGACACGTGAGAGATGCTAGTCTAAATTATTTAATCATACATGGATGGTCAACATTAGGTTTAAGTAAAAACAAACTTTGACCATCCATGTAAAATTGAACCTATACATATATGGGAAGGATATTCTTGCACCGGTGCAAGAGTTAGAAATCTTACACTTAGTCTTGACCATTGAAGAGTTAGAAATCTTACGCTCAATTTTGACCATTGATCCACTTGTATCCAACAGCTCACGTTACTAAAAAAATTGAGCCGTTAGATATAAATGGAATCAACGGATAAGAGTGCAATTACACTGCTATAAAATGTAAGATGATCCTGACCCTATATATATATATATATATAGATATATATATATATATATATATGCGGGGAAGGATATTGTGACAACCAAGTGTAAGATTATGTTGATCTAACGGTTATATTTATTTCCATCTTTATATGGTAATGATTTTCCAAATTTAATATTTTATATTTATTTCCACCTTTGTATGGTTATGATGTATCAGATTTAATGCTTTCACTTTAAACATGGGAAATCATAACCTTACAAAGATGAAAATAAATATAACCGTTTGATCAACATAATCGATGTAATGGTGAGATTAATTGGTAACGTAGTAACGTAACTTGATTGTCACAATATCCTCCCCTATATAATAAATAAATCTTATAACAAATCTTAACCGTTGAATTCCGTGCATCCAAGGATTGAGATTTATTAGGAATTTCAAATTTGACACACCTTTCAAATAATTTGACACCGGTGTGTCAAAAGATCCTGTCTAGGGGTATATATATATATATATATATATAGCTGTGCGTGTGTGTACTAGACATATCTTAAAAATTAAGATATTGGAACTCCGAAATGGCACTAGTACAAGGTATCCAGTTCCACAAGTGCCAGTTCAAAATGCATTCTCCACTTAAATTCATAACGAATTATATTTAAAAATTAAATAAAATAAATAAAGCATCATATTGCTTTCTCTGTCCTCGGTTCCCTTATCTATGTTTTTACCCTTCAAAAGAAAAAGGACGAAAAATAATTGGAACACTAATAACTGAAACTGAAACCGAGATGGCAAAAGCATGACGAAATTGCAAAGAAAGAATGATAAAAAAGAAGAAGGAAGTGAAATAGAGAATTTTGAAATTGAAACGCACAGTTTCGCGAGAAGATCGACGAGCTGAGGTTTAGCAAGAGGTTCAATGAGAAAGCGCATCTCTTCCTTGGAAGCAAAATCAGCGTTGTCTGCCTCTGCCTCAGCCTCTGCGTCTTCTAGCTTCCTCTTCTTCAAATCCTCCATTTCTTCTTTTCACTTCACAAACGCACGCTGGCTTCCTCTTTCACGAATTCACCGAACGCTATGTATTAGGTTTATAATTATTGGGCTATGGATTCAAGGCCCATTTTCTGCCCTGGCTCATCGTAAATATATTCCTAAATTCTTTTTTTTTACTGTTATCATGCACATTAGTTTAAGGGTTTTATAAGAGTTATATTGTAGGAAAAGTGATTGTGTTATGTTATATAGATTCGTTTTGCGTGCCAGAATTATTATTTTTTACTACGGGCCCACAAAATGTTGTGTGTAGAAAATTTTATGTGGTCATGTTAAATGATAGATGATAAACCCTTAGTTAAATGATACTTTTACGACACCAAAATAATTAAAAATTATTAATTATTTTGATTAGCTTAATGAATTAAAAATTGAAGATTAATTTAATGTCATTAATCTTTTGAAAAAATCAGAATTAATATTTCAAAAATCTTTTAAGAAGCCAACCAGATATGAGCCCCATGGCTCCGGATGGGTTAAAACAAGTTAGCTATTTTTTGGCCCATTACTAAAGTAAGCCCGCCTAACATTGAATAAAATTGACTGGTTTTGAGACCTTGAATTGATACTTGATCAAGTGCAAAAACAATGCAAGAGTGCCATAAATATTGGTGGCGATAGTTCGACTCAAATCGTTTTATTTTTTTTTTTTTTCCTGAACCGAACTGAAGTAGATTAAATTAATTCAGTTGAAAGAACTGAACTGTTTCATTTAATTCAAATTTATTTTATTTTTTTCGAATTGGTTCCTAAACTGTTGAAATCAGTTTATGTTTTAAAATCAGTTCATGATTTATAGAAGGAACTGATCAATTGTTATCTGTTATGAATATAATTATCGGTATGTGACCTAATTTATTTGAAAAAAAATTGATTAAAAAAATAAGACAATAAAAATTTATTCAAATAGAATATACAATCAATAGCACTAGTAATTGCATAAATGTTCATAAATTTAATGTATATCCAAATAACATAATATAGAACAAAATCATTCAAAAAAGTTTGTTTAACCAATAAAATGGATTGAGAAGAGAGAGAGCTATTATAAGTAGTATAAAAAAATATAGAATAAAAATAAAAAATTAATATATTAAACCAGCTTAAGAGGCTCTAAAGCCGAGCTTTTGAATTGGAGCCTGAGATCTTTTTATTAAACGAGCTTTTATATAAGTCCAAATCTGATTCCAACAATCAATTTTAGACCTCTAATCTCAAGTTTTCGTGAGTCGAGCCAAAAGACACTTGAAAATCCCTTAAATCCTTTACCACCCCGTATTCAAAACTAGTTTAGGTATGTAAACGTTTCTGAATGGGATCGAACCGGTCTTGAACCGATATTTTGAACCATTTCCTTTGTTTCGATTCAAAAGGCATGTGCTGGAACAAAATTGATCTAAGTGGTCAACAATCAACATCATTTTTTTTTTTTTTTTGTGTACAATTGTTTTTTTCAGATAAAGTTGTACACTAATTGTTTTTCATAGCTTTTATTCTAATAAGCACTACATTGATCTGCCATGCATTTTAACGAATAGAATCGCACCACTATAATTCAGTTCATTTTGGTTATGGGCTTTTTTTCGACTCTTCTATCGATTAAAAAATAATCATTTTATCCTTTATCCAAAATATTTCACTTATATGCTCTTGTTTAATTAATTAAACCATGGACTTAATCGATTAAATAATTAAAAAAATGCAAAAAATACTAAACCCGCAATTTAATCGATTAAGTCCGTAATTTAATCGATTAAACAGAGAATGAGTGGAATATTTTGGGTGAGGGATAAAATAATTATTTTTTAATTGATGGAGAGTAAAAGGATAAAAAGCCATTGATTATACCATAACAACTGCTTGAGAAATAACAGGATAAAATAATCTCAATTTGCATATTGGAAGCTTGCAAGAAATTGTCAGAAAAGGGTAAAATTATCTTCTTCTTTTGTTGATAAGCTGGTAAAATTATCTTAATTTGCAAGTTTAATGTAATACTATTATTATTTTCCGTTTCCAACAAAAATAAGTAAGAGAAAGAGATAGATCATGGGATGCTATGTAGCACCGATATCGATACGGGACACGTGACACAATATTCTGACACGTTAATTATAAAAAATATTAGATTTCGACACGTTAGGACACGTTTTGATGTTAAATAATTTTTTTAATTTATGTAGTGTATATTATATTTAATATTAAGTAATTTAACAAAAAAATAAATCTAAACTTATAATATTCATAAATTTTGCAAAGAAACATAACATATCCCAAATATTTATAATAAACTCAATAAAATGATAATCGTAATTCAACGAATCTAATAGTTGGAATTAAAAACTCAACGCAACACAACCCATAACCTTTTTTTTTTTGAATTTCTATAATGCGTGTTGGAATGTCGGAGTGTCCGAGAGTGTCGAGAAGTGTCGGACACGACATGTGAGGGTTTTTGAAATGTCGGTACTTCGTAGATGGGATGAGAGAATAGACTAAAATAAATAAATATATGGATCCCACTTTTTGTGAGAGTTAAATAATACAAACTATGTCATTTAAAAGGACAAATATTTTTCCCTTAAATTAAAGGTCCATAATCCATTGCGAACGTTAAATTGTCTTTTTCGTTCAATATATAAACTTGCAAAACACCTTGCCGAAAGACTAGGGCATCAAAATTGAATTTCAATAATACAAACGTAAGAAACAGGGATTTAACGATTAGAATCAGACATTCATCTTAGGCATTTTTTTTTTGGTGGGGTGGGAGTGCGGGTGATATACTCTAATAAAATGAATATATCTATGATACTTTCCCATTGGATCAGATCTGACATAGACCCTTCCAACCCTATATTTGTAACACACTAGGCATGCTTACATTTTGAATTAGCTGCCAAAGAATCGTTTCTTACATTTGCATGTTTGATTGCTTATTGAAAGATAAAGTAGAGTAACTTATCAAAACAAATGACACATCATTCTGGGACAGTCACTTCCATTTCTGTGCCAAGGATTTTCTACCTTTTAGTTCTTTCATTTTTTGGTGATCTAAGATTACTTTTGAGCTGCTTGCTCTGCTGTTCAATTAGCATTTGCAAATCTCGATGCATCTAATCCCAAAGACAAAATAAGCACAACATAGAAAAGGGTAAGTATAAGTCTGTCCAATAACTTAAAAGTTTTAATTGATGTCCAATTGATATTTCGATCAAAGCAAAACCGAATTACCTCTAATTGTTGGTCAATACTCCTCTGGACCTCTAGTTGCAGTTTCTGTGATTCCTCAATTTGCATATGGCTGCTAAGAAGTAAGAAATCAGTGAGTGGACATTTAAAAAAAATAAAAATTATTGATACACTTAACTGCATTGACATTTTAGTGAGAATAAAACACTTGTAATTACACGTGAAAGAAGTATCATAACAACACAAGTGTAGATTGCCATAGCTCAATTGATGTTACATTTTTAATTGAAGTTCAGTGACCCCATCTGTTCTATGTCCTTCCTCGGGTCCTTCTGAAACACAAAGAGGTAACTGTGTCACAATATACCCCTAATACTGGAGAATTAAATGATAGTTCAACATATTAAGTGTACATTATTAACCATGATTTAAAAACTTAAAAATCAGAAGGTGAAAAAACTTAACTTCTCTGAATGGTTTCCACCTTCATTTTACTCTATTGAGCATGCCATTAATAAAGCAGTTCTAAAGAGGTTTGTTTTATGGAGTTTAATGACAGAAGTAATTTACCCTTCATCAAAGGTTTGTGCATCTGTATTGTAGACCTACATTTCTGCAATGCAATTATATTAGAAGCTGATACAACAAAGTTTTAAGAACGGCAAAGCACTTGTTCACTGGAAATAGTTTTACCTGCAAATGACTTTTAACGTGAGAAATGGACAGCAAATCCGATTTCATCAAATCTAGTATAGCCTTAGGCGTTGCCTCTGTGATTAACCAAAGAATAAATGAAGTATTGGGTGGTAACTAGGAGTTTCTTTGTTGTTATGTATAAGTAATACTATTATCTAATTAACTTACTTTCTGGACCTCCAAGGCTATTAACAATCATCATAAATGGCTCATGCAAATCTTTGGTCCATCTTATTCTTCTTTTACGTGTTAGAGCTCTCTTAGAAGCAGAGTTGCTAGAATTGGCACAGGCGACCCCACAAATTCGATGAGTCTGTTTTTCTGGCTTTGCACATGAGGCCAACTAGTACGACATACATTAAAAAAGTTCATCAGCAAAGAAAATAAATAAATAAAACGTATATTACAAACAATAAGATAAATGGATGAGATGGAAAAATTTTAGGTGCGCATAATCTACTAAAAACGCCCAAATAAATAGTTTGTGTAAAAGCATTCATCATATGACTTTTCACCAAGTTTTTTTATGACGCGAACAGTATTATTTAATCTGCCACGAAATTACGTCATGGTGTAGCAGAACTCGATTTGCTGACGTGTCACGTTTTTGTAATTTTAATTTATTTCAGGGTTATAATAGTTCTTTATCATTCTAATATTTTTTTATTTTTTTAATCTCAAAACAACGTCGTTATCCACTAGAAATGTGAACATTAAATAAAGTTATCGTACACATTAGATATATTTTTCCCTCCTTATATATGCAAGTTTGTTACCTTAAAAAAAAAAGATGTTATATTTCTAGTGTGACCCTCACATTATATATAGGATTTGACTTTTCTTATGTTGTAGGATTGTAAGAGAGAAAAAAATAGAGAAAAATTGAATGTGGGTCCCATCAGTATATCTTAAAAAAAAAGTAGTTTGTGTAAAAGCATTCACCAAAAAAAAAAAAACATTCATTATATATGTTTATTTTGTTACCTTAAAAAAGAAAGAAAGAGAGAGATGTTATATTTCTAGTGTGACCCTCACATTACATATATAATTTTCAACAATTAATTTGGGTGTCTATAACAGATCATGCCCGAGGAGAAGACTAATCACATTTTCCTCTTAGCCAAGCGAAGGAAACAAGTAAAAATCATCTACTATTTGATATGTTGAAGAAAAATGAATGCACAACTTCATACCATATCATACATAATTTAATTAAATGGAATCAGAAACAAGAAGCCACATACTAAGAAAGTAAGAACCTGATTTCTCTGGAAGGAAATTTCATGGGGCCTCTCATCTGTGGCAGCATCATCCCTCAGTAATTTATCACGTTCTTGTGGAAAGTTTTCATAAAATGGCATATTGTCAAGCTGAAAATTACTATATTTTTCAGAAGAAGAAAGGCTATCTGCACAGCTAGACAAGAAAGATTCAGCATTCGAGTACAATGAGCTTGTGAATTGAGAGGTGAATCGATCTTGTTTGGTGGTATTGGTGAAGTTGAAGTTATTCCCAGAGGCTTGGCAAATCAACATGGGGGAGTCTGTTGTATTTGGAAACTCAAAGCACCAAGCAGGAACTTCAATCTGATGCTGATCATGTTCTTGAGTTTGAAAGCTCACAAGGCTTTTGGCTGCATTTGCACAAAAACCTTGTGTTGTTTGAAAAGGAGTGGTCACAATGTTACATGGTGATTGTTCTGATCCAACAACGTTGGCAAGGTTGCTAAACCCCATGTGGGATTCCCATTGAGTTCCATACATCTGGGAAGAACACTGGTACATGCTTCTCTTAACCTAAACTCCAAATCTTCTGCAAAAATAGTTACTTCACTTCTTTGATGTTCATTTATTTGCCAAAACGAGTTAAGAAAAAAAAAAAAGGCACTAAAAGCCAGTACCTATGCAAAACATCAATTATTTGTTATATTAAAGGGTGTATAAGGGTAGGGGAAAAATGAAGAAGAGAGGGATGAACAGTGAGGAAAAGATAATAATGTATGCAGACATAGTTGTGTCCTCGTACAAAGAGAATTTTAAATGTATCATGATAAGATTTTTGTCCAAGTACATTCTGGCCAATGAAACATAGCATGTATTGTAGCTTCCCAGAGAAACGAGGAGTCACTTACTCTTAATTTGTAGAAGAGACCCTTAAATTATTTAATCTATTGTGACTCAAGGAATCAGCATAGCAATACATTACTTTGGATGCGCCAGACCCTTCCTAAGTCCTCACCTTATCTTGCTGTCAATTGAAAAGACAACAGGAAAAAACACAAAAGTATATAAGAAAAAAGATGGTTTAGTCTTCGGCATAGCATAAATAGTTAACGGATTTAAGATGAGATAAAATTATCTCATATATATATATATATATATATATATATATATATATATATATATATATAAACACCTGATATTTTTATATTTTTTTTCTTTTTTTGTATGAGTTTACATAGGTCCTACATATTTTTATATGTGTGTAAGAGATAAAATTATCTCCTACAATATGAAAAATATAATATGGTAGATCTATTTTTATTTTTTTTATATGTTGTAGATCTATTTTTGGTTCGATTAAATAGAAAATAATGTGATGAAAAGTTACTGATATGTTTAGTTGGATGGTGGGAAAGGAATCTTTTTAAGGGAAAGATTATTTCTTTATTTTATAGCAATGCATGTCATCGTATAAGAAAAAGTTATGGAATCGGTTTAGCTTAAATAATTTATTTAATTATCAAGAGTTATTCGTCTAGTGACAATCTAAATAGATTCAAAGATTTGATCTATACAAAATGTAGTAGGTTCGAATTATAATAATTGCAATTTTTGGAAGGGTGGAGAGGCATAAATCCAAAATTATATTATTCGGGTCTATTAAGACTTCGAAGTTTGGTTGATATTTAAAAAAAAAAATTTATTTCATTCGAAAGATAATTTTTATTTTTAGTTAATTATAAAGATAATAATAAGTTTATTAAATTGATGTTTATGCATATTGTCATAATAATGTTAAATGAAATTAAATGTCATTGAAGAATTTTTTTTTTTTTTTTATGAAAGTAAGAATATTTTATTGAATTTCCAAAATTATAAATAATGAATCTTTAGGGTATTAAGAAGGTTTTGATTTATGTTTGGACATACACAATCACTAAACATGATTTATATTGATGTATTAAGCACTAAAATTAGATTAATCATTTCATATTATTCCTTAGTTTATTTATTATATACACTTCTATTTTAAAATTGATAAAAAATTATTTCAACTTAATTAATTATCTCGAGTTTGAATCTTTGATGAACCATTCAAGAAAAAAAAAAAACACGGGAACAAAATCATATGTCCAAATAATTGCACCATGACAATGACCAAAAAATGTCGACACGAGATCTTCTTTTATTTTTCGAGAGAGAAAAAATGTCGACACTAAAACGATTCTTGGTCTCCATCATGTAGTACATGTGACGGCATACAGAGGATAACGGGAAAAGACTGAAAAAAAAAAAAAAAAAAAAAAAAAACCAAAATGTGGGTAAAATAACAAGGACATGACCAAGATAATATATGATACTAACTCTATCACAAAAATGAAGCAATAATAGAAACATCTGTGTATAAATCTGTTGAAATCTAGTTGCTATGCTGAAAGTTGTTTCCATTAGCTAACAGTCCCTATGACCTAGCTCGTTAAATTTTAGGGCATGCGAACGTGGAAGTAAGATTTTTTATAAAGGAAAGTTGAAGAATCTCTTGAGCATGGTTACGGGATATCACTTTATTTAATTTGTTCCATAATTTACTTGGTCATACATTCTTTGAAGGAATTATCTTATTAAAGAAGCATTTCACCTAAAACTAAATCTATTCACTGAATATCGTATTATATTAAATTTTTTAAAGTGATTTTAATCCAAAAACTTAAATGGTTAGGTAAGGCTACCTTATTAGTTTTATATTTCTCTAACAGGAGGCCCCTTACACGAGAGCTCACTAGACTTGAAGGGTGGACAATACACAGACACACTTATATATGTTAAGAAACTTCACAATACTTAATTAATTACTAATTGAAAGGGGGTCAAGATCAAATTCGCGACCTATGTTACACCAACATCGACACAAGATACGACACGACATGACACGCCTCACGTTAATTATAAAAAATGTTAGATTTTGATATGTTAATACATTTTTTGATATTAAATAATTTTTAATATATATAATATAGTTTACATTTAATACATATAGCATCACATAATCAGTGACGAAGCCACTTCAGATTAAAATGGTATAGATTTTTTTTTAAATTTTTGATACAACCTTGATATTAGTTTGATTTTTAAAAATAATACAACCTTGACATTACCTGATTCTACCTAGTCAAATCTTTTGCCATTACCTGACATTTTAAAAATAATTCCGCTACTGCTCATAATAAATCATATAATCAATCAAATATTCAAATTGCATAACATGAATATAAAGAAAAAACAATAATTTTCCATGCCGTCTTAATTTATAGATCAAATTTCGTTACAAAAAATATTTGATTTATAAATTAATTTTTCATGTTTAGCTAATAAAATAAAATTTGGATTAAAAAAAAAAAAAAACGTGTTGAAAAACTTTGACCACGTGTCGGTAAATGTTGACCGCATATCGGAATGTGTCGGTGTTTGACACGCCTTTTTTTTTTCAAAATTGTGTGTTCGTGCTTTAGAGGCCGTGATACCGAAGCTCTAATTTTATATAAAGAATCAATTCAACTCAAAAGTTTAAACTGTTGGGTAAATACCTTTTCAATGATTTATATTATTTTTAATACATTCCTTCACGCAAGAGCCTTATAGACCTACAATGTGAATATTACACGGGCTCCATTTTTTTTTTTTTTACTTTATGCTTGTTTAACATAATTTTTTCTAACATCTATAAATAAAATTCCGCACTATAGAAATACTTGTCTTACTCGCCCTCTCCATGTTTAACAATGTTTAACTCTTCAAATGAAATATATAAAAAAAGTATGGCTTCATTGTGGGTTTTTCCTTCACTTCAATGTGTATTGTTAATTGTTCTTGAATAATCTTCTGGCCGGTCCTCAAGTAGCAGCACTCGTGATTATTGTTCAGATCGGTTAATTTAAATACATTGGGGTTCCACAATTGTGCGGCGAAATTGTATTATTTAAAAATGGGGATGATCAAAATTAGTAATCCAGATCAGTGTTCCGTGTACAGAAGAAATAGAAGCAGTGCACAATCGATCTTCAAGAACATACTAATTGTCTTGCAGAAAGAGTTTTTTTACCTGCTAAGTGATTTTTTAACATGAAAAATGGTAAGCACATTGAATTCATTATCTATAGTAGTGCTTTAGGCTTTGGTTTTATACTTTTATATATAATTAATCAAAGAAAGAACAATCAAAGTATTGGACAACGAATAGAAGGGCTGAGTTTGGAAGAGAGAGATGAATTCCACCCAGAACAGAATCCACCAGATTCAAGATCACCCAAGCTGCATATCATTATAGCTATGCACCATTTCTCACTTATTTTAACATTTTATAAACTTTATCATTGTGCAACGTTATAACAAATACATTTGTTCTTTTCCAGTATCATAGTCAAGCATTGACCGTGGCTAAAAGGGTAATTAAGCTTTAGCCACGCACGCAAAAATATTAATCTAATAATGATTAAATAAAGACAAAAATGACCCTCATTTTGTACTATTTGTAGTAAATAGATACAAAATTTGAATCAAAAAGGTAAAAGTGAGATTATTTTGGTAAAATAAACTCACATTCTTACTATTATTTCATAACCAACCAAATACACACTTAGTAAAATTAACTTTATTTTTCCGGAAAAATATGGGTCTACCAAATAGGTTTTTAATAATATTTCAGTAAAATAATTTTCCGGTAATAATTAATTTCCGGATTAAAAAAAATTTCTCCTCTACCAAACGTCCCCTAAGAGTAGAAAATTCTGGTGATTAGAACTCGCCGGTACATTTTACCTTCCTGAAATATGATGGTTTATCAACTTACCTGTATAATATTTTTTGGGCTATATTACGCAATGGATCCTTCGTGGGATTTTTGGGCCTATGTATTAGTCCATATCACTTTTATATTTATCGAATGTGATATAATTTCATAACAAATGAAAATAGATTAAATCGGTTTTTTGATGCAATGAATTTAGTCTGGATATATCAAAATAAATCGATTAAATCTAACGTCGATCGAATAAGTACATTAAATCAAAAATTAGAAATTATATGCCTCAAATATTTGTTATTTTCTTATTTATTAACTTTTCATACTATTTGGTAAGCTGCCTCTTTTTCTAAATAAAAGTTTTCAAACATAATTAAATATAACTTATAAACTCATTTTCTAAGAAAATTAAGTTTTAAGAAAAAACAAGTTCCAGGAAAATTAATTTGTGAAATCTAATCCAAACATATAATAATTTCATAATACACAAAGAATGTGCCGTCGTAGTATGTGACATTCACAAAGAATTCGAGTCTATCTTCCAATTACTCTTCTCTAATTAAATTATAGGAATAAGGTCACTTTCTAACTTTTTAAAACTATAATTAAGCTGTCACGGCTATGGCTTTGACATACACGTCCTTCTCATATCACAAACAGAGAATTTCACAAGCTATCCTGTGTTAATGTCAAAAGTTACGTTACATTATAGATTCTGCCAAACGTTATGAGATTCCATTATTCCGAATTTCCAATCATTTGAGATTCGGTCTCCGTTTCCAATACCATAATTTAAGCATCAATATGTTTAGTCTATTCGACCAATTACATAAAAGCATCTGTACCCAGAAAAGGGTGGGACACAGAGAGAGAGAGAATCAAGTCACATTCAGCACAAACAATAGAATTTCAATTCATCCTGGTGGCTATTTATTTTATGCTCGTTTTTGCTATCCTTGTAAATGGTTACCTATGTCTATATTGATCCCTAATGCAAGTTCACGTACGTAGCCTCCAAAAACAAAATGCCAAAGAAAGACGGTAATCGTGCCACATTTGAATAAAAACAAGGTACGAAGGTTCAATTTTTAAGATTTACCGATATGATTATGCTACGTTTTTTTCATCAATACGATTTTACTAATATTTCAATCACGTTTTCACGATTTTTTACGATTTTTTTAACAACGATTTTGGTTTTTAATTATCATTAATATATATATTTTTTTTTTATTATAAGTAAATATTAACAAATAATTATATTTAGTATAATGATACCGTGTCTTAATATCATTGTTTTTTTCCCTAACAAGAAAGAAGGAAAACTTATTTTTATTTTATTTTTTTTATATATAATAGTAACACCTAGGTTGAAAGTTGAAACCTATAACCTCACACAGAATATCGAAAACATTAAATTTTGAGCTACCAACTAGGCAACCTATGTTCACATGATAAAGTAGTTAAACTATTAGATAAATGGTTTAATTGCATCATTTTTAATAAGTAATTAAATTGGTTAATTATATTAGTTTGTAATTAATCGTGGTTAAGTAATTAAACTGGACTGACATTTGAAATGTAAATGAAATTTGAAATTACTAAGCTGCTCTTTTTTTTTTCACCTTCTAACAAAGGAGTGAGGAGTGAACCCTGTATATGAAATAAATGCTGAACGAGCAAAATAATAGCACCTTGCAAGCACACTAGATTATGTACTAATTCACCGAGCTTGCACTTGTAGTATCAACAACAACGATTTTCTTCCCATAACAAAATCGGTTTATCTGTTTCTCACAAGGAGTAAGCTTTTGGAACACTGTAAAAACTATCAAATTATGGGCTTGAAGAGGCCTTGGAAGGGAAGAAGGAATTTCCCACACCTCCAGAAATAGAAACCTCAACATTCTTATGACTAATTGCTGTATCATCATTGGCTGTATTCTGAGTATTCAAGAGGTTATTACTTCTTTTGCTGCTGGTCAAACATTTTTTTCAGCTCCCTACCTTGTTCTTCAATTAGCAACTGTAATTTTCTCTGAATCTGGACCAAGAAAGCAAGTTAAATAAGCAAGTTAAATGAAAATCTGAAGTTAGGAAAGAATATTATTAGAATCCAACTATCCTAACCAATCAGTTTCGGTATCCAATTTCCTCAACATTTTTTCAACCAATAACTGCCATAAACCCTAACTCATCCATGCTTTAGCACAATATATTGCAAGAAGCCCAAAATGCAAATAGGCAGAGATGTCACAGAGCTTTTAAATATATCATGTTTTGCTTGTAAAAGGGATAAATTGTTCTAAAAGTTGTGGTTAGAGTTTGAGCATGTGAGTTGTTCTTCTGTGACGAAAATCTCTGCATCATTTCTTGCATGCTAAGTTAGTGGCTGTTTTTTCACTGAAGCTTTAAAAGTGAAATTCAAATGCTCAAGAGCCTTTCAACTGGAATGGCCAATACTGAAGCTTTTTATTGGGGGAAGGGATCACAAAAATGATGTACCAAGTAAGAACCTGAAAGTTATGGCGAACATGGAAATATACAAGCAGAAATAACAAGTTATAAGAGAAGACAATAGCAAGGATATACCTCAAGCTGTTCATGAAGATACCTTTGAGCATCTAATTCCAGCTGAAGTGCCTCTGTAATTTGCAAGCCACTGCAAATCAAGAGTATTGTAAATTTAGTAGATTTATAGAGTAACAGCATCTGAGGTCAAAATATGAAATGAACCAAGCAACTTAATCAAGTACTAGAATTATAGAAATATAACAGTGGTTTAGGCAAAAGAAGTAGCATTACGTTTTGACATCAAGAAGATGCACATCCTCTGTATGGATTCTTTTGTCATATTTCCCTGAAACAGGACACTCTTTTAGGTCAGTGTGGAGAGTGAACCTGATATTTGAAGGAAACTAAGAACAATGAGGGCATTGGAGATTATGAATAACTGGGAGAAGAAAAAACAAGCAGAGAACAGTCAGTCATATCCTAAAGAGATAATTTCACCTAAAAGGTGTTGTTAGTTTGAGTAAGATCCATCTGGAAGAGATAGTAGACTAAGACTATATTTTTCATTGGGTAGCTCAAACTTTCTACCATATTAATGGATATAAATGCATTTTTTCTGTATTGCAACTTCCTAATGTCTATTTAACTAAAAAGACAATAGAACTGTAAACAATTTGCATCGATATATTGAAGTCTTACGAATAACTAATGAATCAAAACCAAGGGAAAATGAGAAGCCTATATCCTATGCATTGACAAGCACTATAAACTCATAATTTCTTACATGAATGCTAGTAAATTCAAGCACCAAGAAATATGCTTGACATGAAAAAGAAACTACACTGCAATTATGCAAAGAAAAAAGAAAATTGCCTTGAGCCGAATCTGCCTTGAATTTTGCAATTCTATATTTCTCCAAATGACTTTTGACATGGAAGATGGTCAACCCATCTGAGTCCATCATCTTTAATATGTCTTTTGGTGTTGCCTCTACAGTCAAGAAGCCAATAGAGGACTATCAGATATTAAATAGATGTTCTTCCAATTGATAATTTGTTAAGTTACTTACTCTCAGCACCCCCAAGGTGATTCATACACTCAACAAACTTCTCATGAAGATCGATAGTCCATCTTATACGTGTTTTACTTGAGACTATTGTCCCATTAGGAGAAAAGTTTCCAAGAGTATTTGAAACGCTTCCTGCTGAAAATGTTGGAGACAACTTCTCTTGCTGAGAAGAGAAGCTCAACTCAGCAATTGAGTCACGAGCAACCTGAAGATTGATGCAATAATATAAGCCAATTGAGTCTTCAAAGAATGGACACAATACAGAAGCTATAAATGGGATTTCCAGATTACTGGGAAACTGAATTTTTTCTAAATTTTTAATTTTCGGATATTATCATAAATTGAACATTTTTTGTTGATATATGTTTTGGATGAATAATAATGTGGAATTTAAAATTGACTCCCATCCTTTGAGCTAGCCTGATAAACCTTAGTGTATGGAATTTCTTAGCACAATATGATTTCCTTTGTTAGGAATGAATGAGTTCCTGCTAAGTGAAGCAACGCCATCAATGAAAAACTTTTGTTCTTCAATTGGAAGGAACTTGGTACCAGGAAAATCCTCACATGAAATTTCATTGGATTTCTCAGGGGATCTACACTACAGCATTGATTATTATTCAATTGAGACTTCACCTTGGGTTGCAAAGTGTTTGATAATTAATTCATAGATATAATCATGAATGTGTTGGTACTAGACAAGACATATCTTAAAAAACAAAGATATTGGAACTCCGAATGGGCACTAGTACAAGGTATCCACTCCAGTTCCACAAGTTCCAGTTGAAAATGCATTCTCCTCTTAAATCCATAACGAATTATATTTAAAAAATAAAATAAAATAAAGAAAGCAATCCTCGGTTGCCTTAACTTTGTTTACCTCGGAAACAAAATCAGCGTTGCCTGCCTCTGTGTCTTCCTCTTCATCTTCTAGCTTTATCTTCTTCAAATCCTCCATTTCTCCTTTTCACTTCACAAACACACACTTCCTTCCCCTTTCACCAATTCACCGAGCCCGATGTATTAAATTTATAATATTTGGGCTATGAATGCAGGCTTGCCTTTTCTCAAAGAAATTTCAACGCCCATTTTCAGCGCTGAATAAATTCCACAATTCTTTTTTGCATGTGTTACTATCGCTAGTTTCATACTCTCTCTCCTCTTAAGATGTTGCCCAAACGGTAACGAAGAAAAGAGAGAAATATTTTTGATAAAATATACTAATTTCTATAGGGGTAAGATATTTTTACTACTTTTTTTTTTACTACCATTCCACTACCACTCTAATCACCATTGAATTATAGAAAAAGTTGAATGAAGTGAGAGAAAAAAAAAACTTTTAAACCCAATGGTAATTAGAGTGGTAGTAGAAAAAATGGGTAATAGGAATATCCTACCCCATTTTTATATAAGTATGACAAAAAAAATTATACTTACAATTTATTTTCCTTTACAACCAATATCTTAATCGTTAATTTCCGTCAATCAATGGTTAAGTTTTATTACGAATTAATAATTAATTAATAAATTTTATTGGCGAAAATCTTAACCGTAAATTAGAAAAAATCAACAATTAAGATATTGGTTATAAGATGTTGTAAAAGAAAATAGATAGTAAATATAACATTTCAATAAAAAAATATTCTGCAATTAGGGTGTAGTGTTTTTTATGTTATAAGCGATAAAACATAAAAACGTATAAGTGTCGTGTTTTCTCTCTCTTTTTTTTTTTTTCTAATCAAATGAGATTCACATATTTTTATTTGTGTCAAAGAGATAACATGAAAATATATATTAAAAAAAAACACACACACAAAAATGAGATTTATTTATCTCATGCAATAGAGACAAGATATTGAGTTGCAATATTTAAAAATAAAATACAATTATGGACTCCACTATTTTATTTCTGTTGCATGAAATAATTATCTGACACAACATTAGATAATTATTTTCCCACACATATATATATATATATATATATATATATATATATAATATGTTTTAACTCTAATATAAGAATAAAAAAAAAAACTACTTTTCATCTAAGTCGTTCATTTTTATGTATATGACAGTTATAATTTATTATAAATTAGTAATTAATTAATTATTATAATTTAATAAATCATAATTATACAAATTAATCTTCAAATGTTCTAAGATTTCAAACTTCCTATATATATATATAATATGTTTTTTTTTTTGGTATAATATAAGATTATAAAAAAAAACACACTACTTTTAATTCTAAAAAATGTTCATTTTTATGTATATGACAGTTTTATTTTAAATAATATTTTTAAATTAGTAGTTTATATTATATTTAATATTCAATATTTAACAAAAAAAAAATGAAACTAAACTTATAATATACATCAATCTTGCAAAAAAACATAAGATATCTCAAATACTTATATTAAACTCAATAAAATAGTAATCATAATCCAACGAATCTAATAGTTAGGACTAAAAACTCAATGCAATGCAACCTTTGAACTTTGTTTTGAATTTCTATAAAAAAGTTATATGTAGGACCCATGTCAGCATGGAAATCGAAGTATCCCCATTCAACCTCCTCCAATCACCTTGCCCTCGGGGTACGGCCCTGTAGGATAGCCCCTCATAATTTGAATTCTCATGTTAAATGAGAATTATAAAACCCTTAATTAATTATTATAATTTAATAAATCATAATTATACAAATTAATATTCAAACGCAACGCAACCTTTGAACTTTGTTTTGAATTTCTATAATGCGTTTGAGTTCGGAAGTCTTTGTCGGAAAGTGTTTATAACACGATTTTTGAAGTGTCGGTGCTTCCTCATCCCCACTCAACCTCCTCCAATCACTCTGCCCTCGGGGTACGGCCCTGTAGGATAGCCCCTCATTGGAACAGCGGGTGCATTGAGCTTCGCTACCGGAGAAAGCATGAGACTAATCTCCCAATCGAGAAGGAGACACTTTCCTCTCTGGCTCTCAAATTTTTTTCAAGAATTCGCTTGAGGCGGGATTTAAACAGTGACTCAAACAAATCCTTAGAAGATCAGTAACATAATTTAAGCACAAATATGATTAGTCTATTCGACCGACGTGAATAACCATTTCAATCAAAATGTATGAGCTGAGAAATGAGAAGTAGGGAGTCTCCAATAATTTTATATTTTATTTTTCTAATACATTCCTTCATACAAAAATTCTTTGTGTTTGAAATATAGATATTATATAAATCAATTTTTTTATTCTATCTCGTGCTAACTTAATTACACTAAAAATTAGGGGATAGTAAAAATCAAACTTTACAATATTATAATAAACAATTATCTCACCTAATACCTACAACTCAAAGTTAAAAGTGGAGGACTTTCAATAATTTTATATTTTATGTCTAAGAACAATCTACTCAAAAGCATATGTACCCGGAAAAGGGTGTGAAAAAGAATCAAGTCACACTCAGGGAATTTTCTTTATGGGATATATGTGTTTTCAGCAGCAGAAATAGACTCCAGTAATCACATATTTTTTTAGGATACGAAATCATATATTAAAAAATATGTATTAGCCGGAGATAATTTTTCTCTAACAACATGAGATTAATAGCATTTTTTATTTTTTTATATACGGCGGGAGTATCAAACCATTTACCAAATTGAAATTTTTTAATTTTATTTGAATCCATTTTTTTATTTTCCTTCAAATCCATATACTTTATCTTTTTTAGAAATATGTTGGTACTAAAATAATACCAAAACAAAAAAACTCTCAGCTCAAACAATAGAATTTCAGTTTATCGGTGGCTATTTTTTTACTTTTTTTTCAGTAAACGTGGCTATTTATTTTTTGCTTCTCCTTGAAAATGGTTATCAATAATTATATGGCAAGGATTATATTCTTAACAAATTTTTTATACAAACTCTTACAAACTATCCTATATATTTTTCACAAACTATCCTATATATTTTTCAGAAATACATTAAGTTATACTATGTACTTTCGAAAATACATAATATAATTTACAAAAATTTATAAAAACTTATAAACAGATATTAAGCCGTAATACATGTTCTCATACGCAGCTCCATAAACAAAATGCAAGGAAAGACGGTCTTCATGCCACGTTTGGATAAAAACAAGGCACAAAGATTCCGGTCTTTTCAAGGAAGTTCAGTTTTTATTTTAAGCCTTGGCCACTCAATCAAAATTAGGTCCCTTCGTGGAAGTCGTCTGGGTAAAGTGATAGGAGGAAGTATTTAAAGGATTTAATTATCATTAAGGTGTTCACCAAAAAAAAAAAATTTATCATTAAGGTATAAATTTTTACAGAAAACTATTTCTCCTTTTAATGCCGAAATAGTTTTATGCCCAAATACACTGTGTGTTAATTTTTTTTTTAATTAGTGGGTTCTATTTGTTTAAAAAGAATGTATCGGTGATAGGAATTTGAATCTTCTCATATAGAAAAGTAATAATGTTATTTGATCACGATCACTTATTTAAAAATCATACACTTTTATCTCTCTTATCTTATCATTAATGAGTGGTTGTGATCAAATAACATGACCGCAGGACTACTTTTTCACGTTCCATTTTTAAAAAAGGAATGCATCTGTTGTAAATATACCTTCTCTGATGCTGCTGCAAAAAATTAAACCCCAAAATTTTATTGGATTTATGGTTTCTCCATGATAAAGTTATTTTTAGCAATTTCAAAATTACGATATTTTGGGAGTTGGGACAATTAAGAAAGGCTATTTTAAAAAATTTATTTATTTATTGTTGAGATAGGATCCGTTTACAATTTTTTTTTTACAATTACACTAATGTAAGATCGGTCGTACACTGTGTGATTAATGTAGGACCAGTCCTACATAGTATAATTTGTAAGAATTTGTAAATAAAAAAGTTTGTAAATATAACCTGCCCCTTTATTATTATATGAAT
This sequence comes from Gastrolobium villosum, assembly GCA_032173675.1. Taxonomy (NCBI): domain Eukaryota; kingdom Viridiplantae; phylum Streptophyta; class Magnoliopsida; order Fabales; family Fabaceae; genus Gastrolobium; species Gastrolobium villosum. The sequence continues at coordinate 23,008 of JAVKPL010014227.1, forward strand.
TTTATCAAAACATCATTCATTAAATTTTAATTCCCAAAGCAATGTAACTTTGGGTTGCTGAAAATAATATGATCTCAAGTTGATGGAGAAATGACAAATCCATTTTTATTATAATAAATATTAACAAATAATTATATTTAGCATAATGATACTGTGTCTTAATACCATATAAGTTTAAATTCATAATTCAGTGCCTTGTTCCCTACAAGAAAGAAGGACAACTTTAAATTGAGGTACGCATCTTTTTCTCCACTTACATGGCATAAGATAACGGCAGATGTTAACCTAACTTCAGAGAATCCCTACCCTAGTGATGTGACATGATAAAATAGTTAAACTATTAGATATATGGTTTAATTAATAGGATTTGTATTCATCATTTAACATAACACAATAAAAATTTCCTACATAAATAATATTTTGTGGAGTCCATACTTTTTGAAGCAAAAAAAAAAAAAACTAAGGCACACAAAATGAATCTCTATAACATTACACAATTACTTTTCCTACAATATAACTCTTATAAAACACATAATTAATTGCATTATTTTTTATAAGTGATTAAATTAGTTTGTAATTAATCGTACATGGTTAAGTAATTAAACTAGTTTGACATTTGAAATAACCAAGCTGATATTTGTTTTCATCTTATACACAGAGGACTAGAGAGAATCCTGTATGAACTGAAGATGAAAGAAATGCAGAACGTGCAAAATAATAATACCTTGTAAGAACATTAGATTATGTACCAATTCAGTGAGTTTACACTTGTAGGATCAACAAAGTGCTTTTCTTCCCATAACAAAATCGGTTTATCTGTTTCTTACAAGGAGTGAGATTTTGGAAAACTCTAATTTTATACATAACTATCAAATTATGGGCTTGGAGAGGCCTTGGAAGGGAAGAAGGAATTTCTTGCACCTTCAGAAATAGAAACCTCAACATCTTTATGACTTATTGATGTAACATCATTGGTTGTATTCTGAGTATTCAAGAGGTTATTACTTGTCTTCTGTTGTTGATCAAACAATTTTTGCAGCTGCCTACCTTGTTCTTCAATTCGCAACTGTAATTTTCTCTGAATCTGGACCAAGAAAGTAAGTTAAATGAAAATCTCAAGTTAGGAAATAAGAATCCAACTATCCAAACCAATCAGTTTCAGTATCCAATTTCCTCAACATTTTTTCAAACCAATAACTGCCCTAATTCCTAACTCATCCATGCTTTACCACAATATATTGCAAGAATCCCAAACAGGAAATAGGAAGAGATGTCATAAGAGCTTTTAACTATATCATGTTTTGCTTGTAAAAGGGATACATTGTTCTAAAAGTTGTGGTTAGAGTTTGAGCATATGTGAGTTGTTCTTCAGTGATGAAAATCTCTGCATCATTTATTCCATGCTAAGTTGGTGGCTGTCATTTTTCTGAAGCTAAAAAAGTGAAATTCAATGCTCAAGAATCTTTCAGTTGGTATGGCCAATACTGAACCTTTTTGTTGTGGGGAGGGGTCACAAAAATGATGTACCAAGTAAGAACCTGAAAGGTATGGCAAACATGGAGATAAAGTTATAAGAGAAGACAATAGCAAGGGTATACCTCAAGCTGTTCATGAAGATGCCTTTGAGCATCTAATTGCAGCTGAAGTGCCTCTCTAATTTGCAAGCCACTGCAAATCAAGAGTATTGAAAATTTAGTAGATTTATAGAGTAACAGCATCTGAGGTCAATATGAAAATGAACCAAACAACTTAAGTACTAGAACTATAGGAATATAACAGTGGTTTAGGCAAAAGAAGTAGCATTACGTTTTGACATCAAGATGATGCACATCCTCTGTATGGATTCTTTTGTCAGATTTCCCTGAAACATGACACTTTTTTAGGTTCAGTATGGAGAGTGAACCTGATAATTTGAAGGAAAGTAAGAACAATGAGGGCATTGCAGATTATGAATAACTGGGAGAAGAATAAATCAGCAGAGAACAATCAGTCCTATCCTAAAGAGATAATTTCATTGTAACAAGCATTGGTAGCTAGCTCTAACTTTCTACCATATTAATGGATATATATGCATTTATTCTATATTGCAACTTCCCACACTTGAAGCCTATTTAACTACAAAAACAATAATTACTGTAAACAATTTGCATCAATGTATTCAAGTATTAAAAATAATTAATCAATCAAAACCAAGGGAAAAAGAGAAGCTTATATCTTATGCATTGACAAACACTACAACAAAAACATCTGCTCATCATTTATGACATGAATGCTAGTAAGTTCAAGCACAAAGAAATATACTTGACATGAAAAATAAACTACACTGCAATGCAATTATGCAAAGAAAAAAAAAAGGAAATTACCTTGAGTTGATTCTGGCATGAATTTTGCAATTCTATATTTCTGCAAATGACTTTTGACATGGAAGATGGTCAAACCATCTGAGTCCATCATCTTTAATATAGCTTTTGGTGTTGCCTCTACAGTCAAGAAGCCAATAGAGGTTACTTACTCTCAGAAATTAAATAGATGTTCTTCCAATTGATAATTTAGCAAGTTACTTACTCTCAGCACCCCCAAGGCGATTCACACACTCAACAAACTTCTCATGAAGATCATTTGTCCATCTTATACGTGTTTTACTTGAAACTACTGTCCCATTAGGAGAAAAGTTTCCAAAACTATTTGACGCACTTCCTGCTGAAAATGTTGGAGGCAACTTCTCTTGCTGAGATGAGAAGCTCAACTGTGCAACTGGGAAGTCATAAGAGCCACGAGCAACCTGAAGATAGATGCAATAATATAAGCCAATTGAGTCTTCAAAGAATGGACACAACACAAAAACTTTGCAAAAATACTTACTGTATGGTCCTGATTTCCTTTGTTAGGAAATAATGAGCTCCTGCTAAATGAAGCAACTCCATCAATGAACAACTTTTGTTGTTCAATTGGAAGGAACTTGGTACCAGGAAAATTCCCACATGAGATTTTATGGTATTTTTCAGGGGATTCACGGCATTGATTACAATTCAATTGAGACTTCACCATGGCTTGCAAAGTGTTTGACAATTCAAAGTTGGAATCAGGTTGGTTTGCTGAGTCCAATAAAAGTTTTTCCCTGGAAGATTGATACAATGGGAATTCCACATCATTAACCTTATAGAATTGAGAGCTTAAAGATTGATTACCAACTTGGCTATCATATTCTGCAAACCCCATGCAATGTTCTGCTGCATAGAAAGCAGAAGCTGGTGACTCAAAACGGCTCATAATGGTGCTAGATGATTTTACAGTGCCTATGTTTTGTAACTTTTCTGCTTCTCCTCCTCCTCCAGCCATGGCAAGTGACTCTTTGAGATCAAAATGTTGACAAAAACGATTGCCAAATTCAGAATTAAAATCCCCATTTAGTTCATGATTTTGTTGAATTAGTCCTCTACAATCATTCTTGTTCTCGTTCATTGACAAGCACCCAAATATTCACACAGAATAAGAACTTAGATGGTAAGAAGAACCAATAGATATTTGTTAAAATTTATGAGGTAGCATACAGAAATCTTTAGAAGCTCATCCTTTATTAAGGAGCACCAAATGGAAGGAGGTGAAAAGAATAAGAAGAAGAACAAAAAGAAGATTGGAAAGGTTATCAATAGTAATGCTGATTCGAGCCTATTGCATAAAATTCTCTCTTATATTCCCTGAAGGCTTCAGGTATAAGATCTGAATCTTAATTGTCTAAATGCTACCATGCAAGGTCATTTATTCTTACAAAAAGATAAGAATGAACAAATAATAAGTTGACATTAACAAAGTTACGGTACATAGAAACAAACAAAAAAAAGTTTTGTCTAATGTTGTCTTCACTTGAATTTAAACGAAGAAGAAAAGAGAGGAAAACTAAAGTAATTAAACTATAGATGAGTTACAAATAAGAGGTTAAAATAAGTGCCATGGAGGACAACTAAAGCAATGAAGCTAAGGATTTCGGATCCGTGCTCGATGGGGATTAGTCTTCGACTATGGCCGAAAGATACCTTTGAATTTATTTATAAAAAAAACAACGAAGCTAAACAGGACACACATAAGAGGTTAAAAAAAGTCCCATGTTGGATCATCTTAAAATTGGAGAATATTACTATTAGTATGGACATCTATAGTGTAGTAATTAAATGTTAGATAAAGATACTGGCATAAATTCACACATGATATATCTTATAATGGATTCGGATGGTAAATATATATAGAAAATCAAATCTTTCCTTCTCAAAAAGAAAATGAATTATAGACTTCAAAAAATCCTGTTCCATAGGTTGGCACTGCATCTTGCAAAGTGGGGTATCAGAAATTACCGGAAAAGTGCATCTAATTTTATATTCATATTAAAAGCAAATGGGACTTTAACTACAAGATTCCCAGTAGAATTCAGTAACCTAATGGGCTTTCCATTATAAAAAGGTAAATAAGATAGAGACATAATTCAGCGCATTCATATGCGGTCTAAATTCCTTGATGCCATTGATTTTTCTTCAGACATTTTGTTACCCCTCTTTCTTTCTCTTTTTACTTTGAATTTTACAGCCTCTAGTCGTCTATGATAAAGAGGAGCAGATTTTTGGAACAATGGGAGTAGATACTCCCTTACCAAAGATTAAAAAAAGAATGTTATGGAAGGAAATAATCATAAAGTAAGGGTAATATAAATACGGGTGTCAAAATATTTTTGATACGATACGAATATATCAACATGAACACGACACACCTTTTTATTCGTGTCAAAATCTTCAATACTGACATGACACTGATTTTTTGCGGTTGACACGACACGACACGAATAACACGCAAAATAGGGGGTCAAAACGGTAATTGATGATTTTTTTAAAAAAAATCGATCAAAATTAAAAAAAAAATAATTAAAAAAATACGGGTCAACACGAACACGAATACATCAATACAAACACGACATGAATTTTTTACGTGTCATTTTTCCCAACACGAACACTACACGAATTTTTTTGCGGGTCAACCCGAACACGAATTTTCATGTCGTGTCGTGGGTCGACCCGCGTGTCAAAACCTATATTGACACCCCTAAATATAAATGTGTTATTTTTTCATATTTAATAAAAAATGTTCTGATTAACTGGTACATTTGTAGCACCATCTGGGTATGAGCATAAGTACCGTAATCCTTGGACTCGCACCCGAACTCTGAATTAGTCGCATAGGCGGCTCAAAGAGTCGAATCTGTGGGCATACCGGAGAATTCTGATTCGCCTTAAAAAAATAATTAATATCCGTTTAAAATAAAAAATAAAAATCGTCAAAGAGAACATTTTTTAAGTTCCTTATGACATTATGACATGTAGTCTTGTCAAATAACAATATTGACAATTTTATTTTATTTTTTTCAGATTTTTAATGAAGATGCTTCTTTTTGGTTATTTCTTTTCTTGGTAAACAAGGTTTCACTTTCTTTTTCACTTTCGGACTAGTTGCGGACACAAAAAGGGAAGGAATGCTAGAGATACAACTCATCAACAACAATTTACACGCCAGATAACTTTTTCCTCTTCTACAGTAAAAATATTGACTACTCAAACACCCTTGTGAAACTTTACAAGCTGGCATGCTATAAGGTTATATCCTAAATTAATAATAATAATAATATGTATACACGCCAACAAAAACTGAATGGAACCATCGATTATTAACGAAGCCTACAAAGTTATTTTATAAAACTCGGTTCAGATTTGATAAAAAAAAAAAAATTAGGTGCCATTTTCTTGTTTATATGTGGATAAGGTTCTTCTAAAATTAGCTTATCTATAAAGTGAGTAAATAACAGTATACTCACCTGTGATTTAATTATACATCGTGAGCTTAATCTATCTATTGAAATTCTAAAATGAATATTCTCATACTTGGTCACTTGACAAACTTACTTCAAATTTATTTTTATTTTATTTTCATTTTGTATAGGTACGAGTGTGTTGATTTTCCTGGTTTCTGTTGAGTTTGAACTGAAATCCATTTAAGATTGTTATTTATTGTTTCATATTTTAATTTTAAGTTCATATCTTATGATTAATACTAATAAATATGAAAAGATATGTGAAAGATATGAAATAGATTCGTTCGTAATAAGAAACTAAAAAAATTATAAAGAATATATGAGAGGTGTTGCTTGTCAAATAAGTCATTACGGATTGGTTTAGAAAATTGATTGAGGTGAAAAAAATAGGGGAGGTCAAATTAAGTAATATTGTAAAAAATGGTTTACAACTTTGTTCGCAAAAGATGCAATAGTGATGAGAGAGAGTTTACTAAGCAAAAGTTGTATTAAGAGAGAGTTCGTATATCTTTCGGGTATTATTTTTTGAATGGATTTAAAATCTTAATTATCTCTGTGAATGATATCTATAGTTTAAAAAAAAAATTGCATTTTTTTTAATTAAAAACTTGCGTTATAATATTATTTATAATATATTTAATTAATTCTCATCAATTTAATGTATTTATATTGAGTCAAATCACATTAAATTTAAGTATACTATTTACGATATTTTAATAATTAATATTTTTCACAAACTTGTATAAGAGAATGTAGTATTTAAACCCCCCACCCACCGGCAAAAAACAAAAAAAAAAGACCTATTTGTTGTACACTGACAATAATAAATTAACAGGAAATCCCCACCATGTATACTTTTAATCGGTAGATGTTATTATAATAATGCAGTTGTTGAAGAAGTGAAGCAGACTATTATCTTATTGGGCAAAGTATGGTGGACAAAAACAAATAAATAAAATTAAACAAGGTGAAGAAAATATCAGGCATTTTTCTAATTGGGCTGACTTTTCACACTACCCTTGAAAACTAGATCGGTTAGTCAGACTGAGAATTGATCCTTTCACTGAATAAATCTTTATTAGTACCATTGCATTAAAGATTCAGTACATTTCATTAATGAAAATATTACATATCAATCAAAATTTTATTTTATTTTATCAAATTTTTTCTCTCTCCTATGATATGTAAAGCTCTTATCGATCGGATACACTAAATCTAGGTGTAATAGTAGCACCGAGATTTATTCCCTTTCACTGCTCTCATTAGTATTACACTTTTTTTTTTTTGGGAAAACGTATTACACCTTTTAATTAAGATTGAAAGCTTTAATAATAATAATAATAATAAAGAAATTTAAGAAATGTTAAAATTAGTGAACCAGTGACCCGTTTGAACTTGTTTTGAACTTCTAAAATCGTTCCAATTGATGATTTTTTTTAGAATTTTCAGCATATTTGAATTTAATCATGTTGAGAGAAAAAAAATTATTTTTTTAAACAATTCTGTAAAAAATCTCTTGATTATAAATTATTTTTAATATAAAATAAGAAAATTTTATTTTGGGAAAAATGTGTGTCCTTTCAAAGGACACACACTTATATCTTTTTAAGATAGATAAAGGAACAAACTATGGGAGAGAGAGAATGGAGGGAAAATTTAGTAATTTAAAATTTTAAAAAATACATTACATTCATCTAATATTCATTTTAAGATTGATTTATTACTATGATTTTACATTTTTACGATTTTTTTCATCAAAACAATTTTACTAATATTCCAAACGTTTTTATGTTTTAATGATTTTTTTACGATTTTTTTACATTGCGATTTTACGTTTTACGATTTTTTAAACCCCTTCCGATTTTACTTAAGATCTCGGTTTTAACAACATTGATGTGAATGACATATATGATTTTTGAATTAACTTAATTTTCCTTTTCTGATACTATAGAAGTTAATTATTATCTTTCGATTCTATATATATATATATATCAAGCAGTTTGAAATATATTTATTTTTGTCTATTCAAAAATTACGTCATTTTATTTATTTATTTTCTTATATTAATTGATTCACCTGGTTATGATTCTCTTTTTCTCTCTCTTTCTTTGTCACCATTAATCCATCTTTGTACGGTTATGATCTAGTAGTTAGATATAAAGTTATTTCAAACAGCTTTAGAAATGATATATATATATATATATATATATATATATATATATATATATATATATATATATGAGAAAAACATTTGTCTTTTTAAATGATATAATTTTTTGTCATTTTAGATCATAACTGTTGGGTTTTATTATGAATTACTATAGAAGTTAATTATTATCTTTCGATTCTTGATATATATATATATATATATATATATATATATATCAAGCAGTTTGAAATATATTTATTTTTGTCTATTCAAAAATTACGTCGTTTTATTTATTTATTTTCATATATTAATTTATTCATCTTTAAATGGTTATGATTCTCTTTTTCTCTCCATTCCTTTATTACTATTGATCCATCTTTGTACGGTTATGATCTAGTAGTTAGATATAAAGTTATTTCAAACAGCTTTAGAAATATATATATATATATATATATATATATATATATATATATATATATATATATATATGAGAAAAACGTTTGTCCTTTTAAATGATATAATTTTTTGTCATTTTAGATCATAACTGTTGGATTTTATTGTGAATTAATAATTAATTAATAAATTTGACCCAATAAATTCTAACCGTTGATTGGCGAAAATCAACGGTTAGAATTTAAAAGGACATAAATTTATGTCCTTTAAAAGAATAAATGTTTATATACATACATACATATATATATATATATATATATATATATATATATATATATAGATTCTCTTTTTCTGCAATTACTGCAGATAAGTTATCTGCAGTGCAGTAAGCCTAATATAACGTTGTTTTGGAGCAGAAATCATGATTTTTTTTAATTTTAATTTATTTTAGGGTTATTATAGTTTTTGTAATTATAATTATTTAATTTTTCAATCTAAAACGACTTCGTTTTGGGGAATAGATGTAGATAACTTATTTGCAGTAACTGCAGAAACATTATTCTCTCTCTCTATATATATATATATATATATATATATATATATATATATATATATATATATATATAGGATGGATATTCTTACTACCAAAATTTTCTACTACCAACTTACTACCTATCTAATCACCATTGGATCAACATTTTCTCTTTTTTCAAAAACTTTTTAACATTCTCTCTCTTTGATTCAATGGTGATTAGATAGGTAGTAAGTTGGTAGTAGAAAATTTTGGTAGTAAGAATATTCATCCTCATATATATATATATATATATATATATATATATATATATAGGTAAAATCATTTCTACAATCGCTTTATGTACAACAATGACAGATGTAAGGTTATGATTCCCCACATTTAATGCTTTCGTCCTTTGTATGGTTATGATTCCCGTATTTAATGCTTTCAAGTATATATATGACAAGTATTTGATTGCTGCACGTACAACAGCTGCAGAAATGTAAACCTCATATATATGGGTTTAGTGTTTGTCATTTTAAATGACACAACTTTATGTCATTTTTAATGAAACTACGTCATTTTGGTGTGTTTTGTCATTTTATCTAATTTATAAAATTAGAAATAAAAAGAAAATAGATGAGAGAGAATGTAAAAACACACCAAAACGCGTAGTTTCATTAGAAATGACATAACTTTGTGTCATTTAAAATTACAAATAATTTTTCATATATATATATATATATATATATATATATATATATATATATATATATATATATATATATATATATATATATATATACGGCTTATCGTTTCTCAATCTATTTGAGATAATTTTATCTCTGATTTCTGAATCATAACCATACAAATATGAATCAATGGTGATAAAGGAAGAGAGAGAAAAAAGGGAATCATAACCATTCAAAGGTGAATCAATTAATATAATGAAATAAATAAATAAAACGACGTAATTTTAGGGTGGCCGGAAATAACTTATCTCAAGTTGCCGGTGAAATATTTATCATATATATATATATATATATATATATATATATATATATATATATATAGGGTTAGGATCATTTTACACCAGTGTAAGTTACACTCTCAATATTGTCCGTTGATCTCACTTATATCTAAGAGCTCTAATTTTTTAGTAATGTGAATCATTGGATACAAGTGGATAGGGCCGGCAATACGGGCCAGCCCGCCCCGACCCGCCCCGGCCCGCCACTGGCCCGCCTAAAATGGACTGGCCCGCCCCGGCCCGTTTTGACAAAATGGGTTGAATTGAGCAACCCGGCCCGTTTTATGAGTGGGTTGGCGGGCTACGGGCCAGCCCGCCTAAAATAAAAAAATATATAAAAAATAAAAAAATAAAATACAAAAAATTAAATTCTGCATAAAAACACATATATTTTTTTGAATAAAAGCATATAAAAATCTGCATAAAATCCTAATGTGCTTATGAAACCAAGAAGATCAGTGTTTAATAATCTACATATAAATATGCATCTTTCAATCCATAAATAATAATAAAAATTAAAATCATATCAAGGTAAAACAAAATAACAAAACAAGTAACAAAGTGTTGTATAAGCAGTCCACAACAATGCGAAAAAACCACTTGCATGCAGAGAAATCTAGGGCACGAAGTTACATAATAATTGGGTAACCTAAAAAAAAAGGGGCTTGGCGGGCTAGCCCGCCCCGTGGCGGGCCGAGCCCGACGGGCTGGTGGGTTTGGCGGGGCGGGTTTGGCGGGCTGGTGGGTTGAAAAACTCAACCCAGCCCGCCCTGTTTGGTGAGCGGGGCGGGCCAGCCCGACGGGCTCAGCCCATTTTGCCAGCCCTACAAGTGGATCAATGGTCAAGATTGGGTGTAAAACTTTTAACTCTTACACCGGTTTAAGAATATCCTACCCCATATATATATATAGGGGCAGGATCATCTTACACCGGTGTAAGAGTTAGAAGTCTTACATCAAATCTTAACCATTGATTTTCTACATCTAACAGTTAAGATTTATTAGGTGTACCTCATTAATTAATTTTTAATTTCCAATAAATCTCAACCATTAGATGCACGAAAATCAACGGTTAAGATTTGGTGTAAGATTTATTAATCTTACACCGGTGTAAGTTGATCCTATCCCATATATATGCTCAGGATCATTTTACACCAGTGTAAATTACACTCTTAATCTTGTCCGTTGATCCCATTTATATCTAAGGTCACTAATTTTTTAGTAATGTGAGCCATTGGATACAAATGGATCGATGGTCAAGATTGAGTGTAAGACTTATAACTCTTACACCGGTGTAAGAATATCCTGCCCCAAATATATATATATAGGGAAAAACATTTCTCAAGTTGCTTGAGTAACTCGGCCAACCCAAAACTATGTCGTTTTGTTTATTTATTTTCTTATATTAATTGATTCCCTTTTGAATGGTTATGATTCCATTTTTCTCTCTCTTCCTTTATCAGCGTTGATCAATCTTTGAACGGTTATGATTTAGTAGCCAGAGATAATATTATCTCAAGCAGCTTGAGAACCGATAAGCCCATATAGGGAAAAACATTTCTCAAGCAGCTTGAGATAAGTTTATCTCCGGCTAGCTCCAAAACTACGTCGTTTTGATTAATGAAGGGTGTTTCTGTAATTTTAGGTGAATTAATGAAGGGTGTTTTTGTAATTTTGTTTGTTACTTTATCATATACATTTTACTGAAATGCCCTTCATTAATTCACCTAAAATTACATAACACCCTTCATTAATCAAAACGACGTAGTTTTGGAGCAAGCCGGAGATAAACTTATCTCAAGCTGCTTGAGAAATATTTACCCCATATATATATATATATATATATATATATATATATATATATATATATATATATATATAAGTCATGGGTTATATAAACTTGGAACAATCCGGAATAGATGAGTCCCGGCCATAGTGGATGAGCATGATAAAATTCATATTAATTAAGTATAAAACTATTATATTGTCCGTTATCATACAAAGATAAAAATGATTTATTTACCTAAATGTCATATCAGAAGTGGTTGGAATCAAAATAATGGGTTTAGCGTTAAGATAAAGGGTGTAAAGAAAATGTTCAGCCTTTTGGACCTGACAAAGGAATAATCTACGTGGATAATTCAGTCAACAAAGTGTACGAAATCTGTCTTCTTCCTTGAAACCTTTAGCTAGCTTACACATTCATGTGGACAAATCTGAATTGCTCAAGGTTGTTGCCGCCCAAAAGGAACCAAGCCTCTAATTGATGGTTTACTCAATTTCCAACATCCCTTTTCTATGGGAGTTAAGAACCTTGTTCCATGTCTTAATCCCATGATCAATGAAAACATTAGAAAGCGAAAATACTTTGTCATATAGGATTATATGCTGCAAAATGCAACATCAAACTGGCACGTAGCCTGGTGACTAATTTTACTTAAACAAGAGATATATCATATTAGTCAAGGTTTTTCTTAGCAATCGTTCTTGTTGGCTTAAAAAAAGTTCTATATATACAAAATCATTTTCGGTGAAGCGTGTGTCATTTTAAAGGATGTAAAGTTGTGTAATTTTAAGAGAGAATGAGATAAATAAATGAGGAGAGAGAGTTGACAAACAAAATAAGGGTGTGGGTCCCACTTCGAGAGAGTGAAAGGATATAAGTTGTGTCATTTAAAAGGATAAACATTTTTCCCAATCATTTTATAAGAATTAGGGGTGTAAATTAAGTGAGTCACATTAACCTTTGATCTAAATAAATAAAGCCTATGCAAAATGTTTTCAACTTGTCCTAAACTCCTAACGTATTATTGGTCTGGTATAGATTAGTTTATATATTTAACTTTATCTATATTTAAAAATTAAAAGGCTTGATCTAAGCCTATTAATTTATTTAAGTTTATTAAGCCTTTAATAATTATCAATAATTAGAAAAAATATAATATTTTTATTAATTAATATTATTTAAATAATTATTTTATTTTAATTAAAATAAATAGTATGATATAAATCGGCCTATAAATTTGTAAGTTAGGCATTGTAAAAATAGGTATGTCACATGTTTTTTCAAATAGACTTATTTTAAGTCAAGGGTGTTCTATTTTATTAAATATATTAATCAAGTATAACTTGACATAGGCCGGACCATAAATATTAAGACACCTTACTGATTCGTAGTATTCTCTAAGATGAGGTTATTTATAGTGAATCGGGATCACCATTTTTAGGTGGTCCCTTAGTGTAAATAGGAGGGTAAAATGGGAAAGTGGGAAATTAATAGAGGTAAAAAAGGAAAGAGAAAATTAATGTTGTGAGAGGGAGCACCAAAAGATTCAGTGGTCCTGGAGCATATTAAATTTTTCCCTCTAAGACACGTAATCTACTTTATAAGGAAAAAGGAGAAACTTTAATTATTGATCAGAAAATTAAGACAATTTTTTTTATCAAATCCATATGTATAAATTTTATTGTAGTATCAATTATTGTTTTCTCTTCAACAATTATTTTCTCGTGTAGCTTCACTTTATTTTCTCTTCAACAATTATGTTATATATATATATGAGGTAGGATCCTTTGATATCAGTGTCAAATTTCAAATTTGACACTTCATCTAATAGCCGTTAGATTAAAAAAAATTAATGGCGTCAGACACTCTTGATTGAAGTCTGACCAGTCAGACTTAGTGTATTTTGTAAGTTTGTAAGAAAAAAGTTTATCAATATATCCCCTCCCATATATACATGTACAGTAAGCGAATCTAAGGTTTGGTGCGGTCAAAAAATTATAACTATGTACGAGTAATACATAGTAATTATAATATTAAAGCTATTTTTTGTTTCTCTCTTCTCAATAACTTTTCAAACAGATGTTCAGTGATGTAGGAGAGAAAAAAAATAACTTTAATATTATAACTATGTAATACACATATTACACACTTAATTTCTGAAGAAAAAAAACCACAATTTTAATAATATAATTATGTAATACTTGTACTATATAGTTATAGTTTTTTTAATGTACCAAACCTTACATACAGTTATGTGACAGTTATTATTATTATTATTATTATTATTATTATTATTATTATTATTATTATTATTATTATTATTATTATTATATATGGGAAGAGTTCTTTTGACTCCAGAGTAAGACTTTTACATCTTACTCCCCATCTCAGCCGTTGATGGACGGAAATCAACGGTTGTCATTTATAGTGTAATTAATTAATAAAATTTCATAAATTCTAACCATTGGATGGACAGAAATCAACGAATAGGATGAGGAGTAAGACTTATAAGTCTTACTCTAGTCAAACGATCTCTCTCCTGTTTATATATATATATATTCGTTTGTTTGTTTATTATTTTTTCGTTTTAAATTAAAGAAAAGAAGAGTTGTCCAAGAATATGTGGAGGTTGAATAGGGTTCTATTTATTCTTTTAAAATCCGTGGGATACAGAGAAAAACATTTGCATTTTCCAAACATGGTAGACAACGCTGTCCCTTTTCCACATCTGGAAAGACAGACAACGAAATTAACATATATATTATTGCATTAACATACACGATGATCTAATGCCAATTATTTTTTGTTTGAATCCGGTTTCAAAGCATTGACATGAACGCCCAAAAAATGAATTGGACAAAAGTTAATCAAGGAAAAAATAATGAAGAGTACTGGAAAAAATATAAGAAATGTTGATTGACACGATAAAGACAAACTTGAATTAATTAATGAAATAATAAAATTAGATAACTCCTCGATTGCTAGCTGCATCTGATCTATTATATATAGTTGTAAACCAACAACACAAACTGACCCCTACAACCTCCAAGAGTCGCTTTTAGAGTTCCAATTGCCTACCCTTTTTTGTTTAGAGCAAAGGGGCGAATGAGAAAGGATGAATCATAAAGATTCAAAATTCATATGGACCTAAAAAGGGATAATAATTAGCAAAAAAGAATTCAATATAACAGGCAATATTTTGATATTTCTAGGCCAGGCTTCGTATAAGTTGCTGAGATCCGAACTTTTTTTTTATCGGAACTAAATTTATAAGACTACGTGAATAATATTTTGTTTATTGATACAAAATATCATATATGATATGAGATTGGAATGGAATGAAAGCTTATATTTAATTATCTTCGAAGAACATATGATATGAGATTGTTTCATCAAATGTATTCAAAATCCGAGTTAATTGGATGAAACATGTGATCTTTGAATGATCAAGTAAAACCAATATCAACATAAGACAAGGCTACATGGATTGCTCAAATAACGGAATGACACGTGAAAAGTAACATATTTGGCGTGATTTGATATTAAAGATTTGGGATGTATTTTAAAATATTTATTTATTTTTAAATGTTAATTACTGTTATATTTATTTTAGGAAGTTTTTTTTTTAGAATTTTAGATTTAGAATTTTGAATCAATTTGTAATTAGTCTATAAAATGGTGCTTATGACCCTTATTCTAGAAGTTGAATTTTGTTATTTTGATAATTATAATTGAGAACCGAATGGTTACTTTTTTGAGAAAATCCCAACTTTTTGTTTAACTATTTTTCTATGCGCTTTCGGCATCAATAAAGACTTAGAGCGCATGTTTTTCTTTATTTTGTTATTTATTTATGATAATAATTCCAACCTTACCGGAAGAAAGATGCTAAAAATAGGGTATGTGAGGTATATTGTAGTTTGTAATTTAGGGTTTAGGATTTATTCCCTCATTTTCATAACTCTTTGTTTAATGTCAATTCTCAAGGATGGAGAGCATGGAAATGGAATACGGTAACGTTCCAAGAATCTTCCAATTATCTAAGCACAGACACCAATGAAGAGTATATAATATCAAATTTAACTAAGAATATTGGGAGATTATATTTATAAACTTTTTGTTTACAAACTCTTACAAACTATACTATGTTCTCCCGGAAAAAACAGAGTGTAATTTGCAAAACAGATCCTTCCCCAAAAATATTAGTCAAAGAAACTTGTTTGCAATATATAAAAAAAGGAAACATGTTCGCAGTTGGGAAATAGGAAGTTTTAAGTTGGAGCTGATGGAATTTAAATTAAAAAAGGTGAAGTTTATTAAAAAAAAAAATTAAAAAATTAAAAAAGGTGAAGTTGTTTAAATTAAAATTAGTAAAGGAAGATTATTAAGACACTTCTCATCAAAGAATAGAAGTAGAAATTATTAAATAGAAATGGAAGTATTGTCATTTTCATTTATGAGTAAAGCAGTAAGTTTGACTTGTCTACCAAAAAAATAAACGCAGTAAGTTTGACCACTTATTTTTTTTTTCCTATTTTTTTTTTCACAAATGCATGAGACAAAAGCAGAACATCGATCTTGGATATTCAATTTACTAAAAATACAAAATCTCTGACTGTTTGAATTAGTTATATATTTTTTTAAAAAGGTAATATCCCTCGAATAATATTGAAAAGAAAAAAAAGTAAACCAGTGGAACTATTATATTGCAATATGAAAACTAAAGGATAAAACTAAGGAAAATTTATTTATCCTTTTATTTAAATAACACACCTTTATTTATTTTTTTTTGGAAAGAAGGAAAACTCTTTTGTCAATCTCTTTCTCTCTCCTAAAATAACACAACTTATTTAGGAATCTCGATTTTTTTTATCCGGGAATCTCAATTTACAAAAATATGATGAAAATATTCAATTTACGATAATATCCGAAAATTTAAAATTTAGAAAAATTCAGTTTCCCGGGAATCCTGAAAAACACCTCCCACCAAACGGCCTAAAACTAATAATGTAGAGATAATTATCAGTTTTTATATGTAGAAGTGTTGTCTATATAAAATTTTAAAAAATATCATATGTTAGGCATAAGATCTCTAACTAATACATTGTCGTTGCATTCAAACCAACCTAATAAACCAGTACTTAAGGCTTAAGCCATTGCCTTTGGAAGTTTGAACAACTTCGAGCACCTAGAAAAAGTGGTGGTTTGCAAAAGAAATTTTTTGTATTTTGCTCTATGTTGGGGGTTATTAACAAAAAGAAAATTATTAGCAACAACATTTGAAAAGACATTTTGTTTTTGTAAAAACATGTGAAAGACTTCACCGAAAACAAAATTGCAAAAGACAGGGATTTACTTTGGTATTATTATCATATTATATTACTTTACACATTTGTAAAATTTAATATAAATCTTATACTTTTTACTTATAACTGAGTAAAATTTAATTAAAAAATTATACCGTTTCTGTTACGATGTTATATTTTTATTAAAAATGTAAATAATTTCAATTTTTTATAAAATTATCTAAATTCATAAATAACATTAAAATTATATTCGTAAAAATAATATGATGTCCAGATAATATCAAGGTGAATCTAGGGAAGAGGCAGAGGCCATAGGGGCACAAATTATAGTTATACGAAGTTGACCCGGCCCATATAGTTGGTTCGTTATTGATGGACTATTATGTAACTGCCACATAAATAGAAAGGATTTTGGAAATTGGGTCCACTAATTTTTGGATCTTGGCCTAAGTTTAGAAAATATTTGATCCACTCTAGACTATAGCTTTGGTGCAAAAACTCAAATGTTAATAGAAGTTCGTGATTTTTTTGGATGAGGAGGGATATTTTTATTACCAAAATTTTTTAGTACAAACTTATTACATATCTAATCATCATTTTCTCTTTTTTCAAAAACTTTTTAACATTCTCTCTTTTTGATTCAATGGTGATTAGATAGGTAATAAATTAGTAGTAAAAAAATTTGGTAGTAAGAATATCCTTCTCTTTTGGATTTGCGCCAAACAGTAATAAATCGAATTAGCTTATTAATAGAATCAAGTTATATATTGGCTTAAAATATTTTTATTTCAAACCAATTTAATCCGAGCATAATCTCGAATGGAATTAGGCACGTGAGGGAGACGCACGGGAAAAGGCACATAAATCTCTAAGGGGTGTTTGGTATGAGAAATTTTTTTAAAATAGTAGGGAAATGTAATAGATAGAGAAATGATTGGAAAGATGGATAAAGTGAAATAGATAGAAAAATGTAAAAAAAAGTTGTTTGGTGGGGGAAAACTTTACTGGGAAAATTAGGTAGCTTTATGAAATCAACAGTGCATCAAAAGTGAGATAACCGGTTTTCCGAAAATCCCACCTTCAAATTGGGTTTTTGAACAGTGAGAAAATCTATGTTTCTCATAAATCCATACTTCCTGGATAGATAGATTTTTGGAGAAATATGTTGAAACAAACATGGTGTTTCTAAAAGCCATACTTGAGAAAGATAGATATCCTCCAAAAACCCTCCTAACCAAACACCACCCTAGGGCTTGTTTGGGAATTATATTTAGGAGGAAAAGGAAAGAAAGGGGAGGGTTTTATTATATATTTCCCTTGTTTTGTGAGTTTAAAAAAATAAAGAAATAGAATTGAGGCTTTTGGCAAAATTAAGGTTCCCCCAATTTATAGGGTTTGAGAGAGAAAATATTAAAAATTATTAATTTTCCCTGAACATTAAAATATGAAAATTACATAAATGAGAATCATTTTTTAAACTTTACACTGCTAAAAAGATCCTAAATACTAACAGAATTTATAAAGAAAAATATTTCTTCGAAAATAGTGATGAAATTTTTGATGAAAATCATATTCCGTTGAAAATAGAGATGTAAAAAAATTTCCGTTGAAAATAGGCACGAAACAAAATTTGGTTAAAATCACTGACGGAAACTTTCGACGAAAAAAGAATTTAATTGAATTTTTGACGAAAAATATTTTTCCAAAATTTTAAGGGGAAATTCCGTCGAAACTTTTGAGAGAATTTTTTTTTTGTCAAAAATATTTAAGAAAATATTTTTGTCAAAACTTTTGACGAAAACTAAATTCCATCAAAAATTTCGAAGAAAAAATGCAAAACCAATCCACGTCATTAATCTGCGTAAAAATTTTCAACTAAATTTTTTCTTTAAAAAAATTTAGAAAAAAATATTTCATCAATCCGTGTGAAACCTCACCACATATGATTGATTCATATAAAAAATTTTGACGGAATTCATTAAATAAATATTATTTTAAGGCTTTATTCTTCGGCGGATTATTTTTCGTCGAAATTTTGACTTAAATTTATTTTTGTCAAAAAATTTCACGGGACACATTTGCAATGAAAAAATATCGTGAAAAATATGATGTATTTTAGTAGTGTGAAAAGTATGGGTGTTAACGGGCTGAGCTTTGGTCTTAACGGGTCGAGCCTATGTTCAAATGTGTCAGACTGACCTTAACCTGCTACCTGTTACAAATATAATATCGGCTTGTGGCCTGACTTATTTATAAAAATTACAAGTCTGGTTTAGCCTGTTTTAAAAAAACAAGACAACAAAAATTTATTCAAACATAATATACAATCAACAACGTTAGTAATTCCATAAATATTCATAAATTCAATATATATCCAAACAACATAATATAGAACAAAATCATTTAAAAAATCTATTTAAGCAATACAATAGGGTGAAATAGATTGAAGAGAAAGAGAGAGCTATTACAAATAATATAAAAAATAATATACAAGGACAGCCTGGGAGACTCGAAGGCCGAACTTTTGAATTGGAGCCTGAGGCCTTTTTATTAAACGAGCTTTTATACAAGTTCAAGCATGATACCAACAACCAAATTTAGACATGTAAGCTCAAGTCTTCACAAGCAGAGCCAAAAGCCCCTGGTTCGTTTAGCACCTCTAGTGAAAAGTACATGAATATTTTTTTTTTAAATTTTAAATTTAATTTCATTTGTAAAATATAATAAATTTTTTATTTTTTAAAAAAAATTAAATTATAAAAATATCTCATTAACCCTTCAATTTGATAAGTCAAAATATTCCCAAATGTTGGTTGAAGTTTCCTAATTCTATATTTTGCTGATCGTAAAATATTAACCGGAACGTGGATCAAATTTGCAAAATTAACCTTTATGAGTAAAAATTATTAAGCCTCATTTTTTGAGCATATATTTAGTGGACCGGGACGTGTGCACCATTTGTGAGAGAGAGGGAGGAGAGAGAGAGGAAGAAGGAGGAGAGAGAGAGGGATTATGAAATTATTTTCCCTCATTTTTTATTCACCTGTTGTTTCCCCTCAACACTCTTTCTCTCACACATCGATCATAGTCAGAGCAAAAATCTCTCTGGCACGGTGGTTTTCAGTCTCAACTCTCAGTCTCTCTCTCTCAGTCACCAAGTATAGAAGCTTTTCTTGAACCAAAATTTGCGAACGCAACCTTCAGTCCCTTCTTGTTGTTGTTGTTCCTCTGAATTCGTACCACTGTGACTGATGCCAAGTCCATAACTAGGTTTTATTTTTTCCCGGTGATTCTCTTTTTGCCCTGGCGTGAAGCTATTGTCTTCTTCCAGGATTCAATTTTGTGAACCAATGATTCTCGGCTGGCGGGTTAATTTGGTCCAACAAAAATTTGCAAATATTCCCACCGGGTGAGAATCCGAAAATACCATCCACCCGATGATATTGTTACATGGGATTTTGCTTCACAAATTTGAATATCGGTAATATGATTTTTCAGAAAAAATTTCACAATCCTAATAGTAAATGTGAGTAAATAAAATTCTCAATCTCAGATTCCCGAGAATCTAAAATTTACCCACATACCAAATACCTCCTTAAATAATAATACAAGACTCAATAAACTAGCATCCAACAGAAAAGCGTAAGTTACCATATATTTGCAGTTGAAGAGTTAGTGGTGCAACGAACAATTTTAACTTAAAAATTTAAATTGTTAGGTGAATATGATATTGATAGTTTTATATAATATTTCTTTATATGTTTCCTCTCATAAGAGTTTCTTGGACTTGAAAAGGTGAAAAAATACATAAGTTCACTTATCCATACTAAATTATTACGGCTGGCGGGTTAATTTGGTCCAACAAGAATTTGCAAATATTCCCACCGGGTGAGAATCCAAAAATACCACCACCCGATGGTATTGTTACATGGGATTTTACTTCACAAATTTGAATATCGGTAATATGATTTTTCAGAAAAAATTTCACAATCCCTATAGTAAGTGTGAGTAAATAAAATTCTCAATCTCAGATTTCAGAGAATTTAAAATTTATCCATATACCAAACGTCCTTTAAATAATAATACAAGACTCAATAAACTAACGGGAAAAATGTTTATCCTTTTAAATGACACAACTTATATCCTTTCACTCACACAAAGATGTGGGACTCATACCTTTATTTTTTTTATCAACACTCTCTCTCCTCCTTTATCTATCTCTTTCTCTCTCTTAAAATGACCCAACCTTACCTCCTTTAAAATGACACACACTTTACCCTAAACTAGCATGCAAAAGAAAAGCGTAAGTTACCATATATTTGCAGTTGAAGAGTTAGTGGTGCAATGAACAATTTTAACTTAAAAATTTAAATTGTTAGGTGAATATGATATTGATAGTTTTATATAATATTTCTTTATATGTTTCTTCTCATAAGAGTTTGTTGGACTTGAAAGGGTGAAAAAACACATAAGCTCACTTATCCATACTAAATTATTTTGATTTTGTGTTTATGTGTAATAGTCTTCTCCTATCTAATGTGTCTTTCTAAAACCAGGACTATCAAATTTATAGAAATTGAATTTGTACACAACTATACAATGAATTTGAACTCAATTAAAAAAAATGAATAATTCACTTACCATATAAATAAACATCCTTTATCAGATATCTTTCATCTGTCGTGTGCAGTTTATGCACTTGCCAGGAGCAATATTCAAATGGAGATTTTTATTTTGGCGAATCGGTATTATTGGAAAGATGGATTGGCTTGCTCCGAAGTCTCGATCACAATCTTGCATAATGCAACCTAGTAGGATAATATTACTATGTTATAACTTAGGGTTTTATAAAAGTTACGTTGTAGGAAAAATGATTATGTTATGTTATAGAGATTCATTTTACGTGCCGGAAATTTTTATTTTTATTTTTGCTGCGGGCCCCACAAGATGTTGTGTGTGTAGAAATTTTCATAAGGTCATGTTAAATGAGAAATGATAAATCCTATAACTTTTTTTTTTTTTTGGTAATCATAAATCCTATAACTTATTGGAGGTGAAAGGAGACACGAATGGGACTAAGGCCCAATGTTTTAACACTAAGCATGAAATTTGGAAAGGGATGTTTTGTAGTTAGTTCCAACTAGACATATAATGGTGTTATAATATTTAGCTACAGAACAAACAAGAAAAAGCCCTTGCACACATTAGGTGGGAAGGAATGGACAACTGAAAGCTATCCCGCATTCTCATTTTCTTCAAGTTGGTATCATTTCTAAATTCTTTTTCAAATGCTTTTTTATGGTAAAAATATTTTCAATCAATATTTGTGTCAGTAGTTACGAGTTCAGTAGCAGACAATGTGTATAAGGAGATTATCATCAATAATATACTCATTAAATGAGTTTAACACTATATCTTAATTCAAAATATTAAAACATTAAGTTTTATATCTTTTGACTTATGTACATAGTACTTACTTCTTTTATTCCTAATCAATGTAACACACGTGTAAGTCTGAATTTGCTCCCCTTCGAACCAAAAAAATGTGATGAGCCTCCAATAACAAGAAGAAAGGGTAATTCAAGAGTTGATTTTAATATTGGTTAAAATCAAAAACTTCATTTTCATCTCTTCTGGCTTTATGATATATCACTTAAGCTCTTAAGATTTGAAATTCTTCACTTAGACCCATCCAGCTTAAATAATTTATCATTTGACTCCATGTGGTATCAAATTTTCACTTACCCTCATTATGGTTAACAAAATATATCACTTAGATCCCTTATGCATTTATAAATATAAAAATATTTATTTCTTATATTTTTATTTTATATAACTATAATATTATCAAATAAAATTATAATAAGATTAATAATTAAAAATATTTCAAGTTATTTATTTTGAAATTAATTTAAAAATTATATTAAAATTTTCATTTATTTTAAAAATATTATTTATGAATTATCAACATAAGTTGTTGCTTTTAATTTGATTTATTTTATTTAGATAATATTATAATTATATCAGATAAAAAATAGATAAAATAAAATAATATTTGATTTGAATTTATTTTATGATAAAAATAAGTGAATCTTTTAAAATTTATTCTTATTTATTTGCCTTAAATGCATTAGATGAGGAAATAAAATAAAAAAGGAAAAATAAAATTATATCCTAATTTAATTTAAATAAAATTTTAACATAATACTTTTTATATATTAAATAATATATTTTATTTTTAATATAATGTAAATAAATAATTTATATTTTTGGGTATATAATTTTTTAGGATATGTTATTCTATCTACTTTTTTTCAACCTACCCCTGCTTATCACTCTCCAACAGAATTATATCATCTCAATAGGAGAAAGAATTGATAAAGGTAGTTGAGATTCTGATATAGTAATATTTAAGAGTGATAAACTAGTATCCAAAGATAAGCAGAAAAAGAGATGTAGGTAAAAATAACTTATCCCATAATTTTTTAAGATAATGTTTAAAATAATTTACAAACATATAATTTTATTTTAATCTTTAATATTTAATTTTATTATAATTTAATTTATAATATAATAATAATATAAATAAAAGTAGAGAAAAATAAAGTTTCATGTATATATAAGACTACAAGGATCTATAGGTGATACATTTTTATAACTACATGGTATTTTGAAATTTTAGGGGGTTAAATTATACATTTTTATAATCACAATGGGTCTAAATGATAAGTTTGTAACTATATAAGGATCAAGTGATTAACCAAATAATTATAATGGGTGAAAAATGAAGTTATCCTTTGTTATTTTTAGAGTAAATAAAATAATTTCAGCACATAACACACACATATATATATATAGGGGAAAAGATTTCTCCGGTCACCGGAGATAAATTATTCCCAGTGAGCCCAAAACGACGTCATTTTTGGGCGGAAATCGTGGTGCTTTTGTAATTATAATACATTACAGGGTTATATTAGTCTTTATTATTATAATTTTTTAATTTTATAACCCAAGATAACGTCATTTTGAGCTCACTGAAGATAACTTTATCTCCGGTCTCCGGAGAGATATTTTTTTTCCAGTGACTTCAAATCAAAAATGAAAAGGACGCCACAATAACGTATCCGTTTTAGTTTTACAAGACAATTTCAACACTATTTAAAAAACAAAAAAACATTGCGGGAGTGCGACTGCTGCGGACACACAAATTGCATTATATGCTGATGCACGCTGCATGACCATTATTGTGCCGTTTTCATGTGCTTAAAATGAGAAATCGAGAATGATACGATATTATCAAATGATGGTAGTTCAGTTGACGTCAGAAAATTGAGCAGATGGAGAGAGATATGTTTTATCTTATCCAGTACCGTCTTTGGAAAGGGTTTAAAACTTTAAACCCGATATCCATCTCGAATCGGACTAGTCACGAAGCCATAAACCAATTAGAATATCTCCAAAAAAATGACATGACATTTTTAATTGCATCGTGTTGGGTTTTTATTTTTAGAGTTAGATGTTTTTAGGAGATAAAATTATTTTCTACAGTATCCATACAAGTTGTAAAAAGAAGAGAGAGAAAAAAAATAGACCTCACCCACTTTATATATGTGTAAACTATAATTTTATCTCGTATAATATAAAAGATAGGTTAACCGGTTGTTTTTATTCTCCAAGATGAGCATGGACAAATAGTCCTTGAGCTCCAAAACGTTGAGGCTACCAATGATTATAAACACTTTACCAACTTCAGCAATATCTGTGAATGACATCAGGACAGATAGCATATACTTGGTATGTATATAATGCAAAACGTTTACTTCATTATTGGTAAAGAAAATAAAGTTATGTGAATCTGTAGCCTTAATTAATTGAAAGGTAAAGGCAAGCATTACGCAAGTAAATTTCGCAGCTGACTTGTTCAAATACTTCGTATTTGGGCAATAATCGATATCATATAGGAATAATAGGAAAGGTTATATATATTTACAAAGGGTTTTATAAGAGTTATGTTGTAGGAAAAATGATTGTGTTATGTTATAGAGATTCGCTTTGCATGCCGAAGTTTTTTTTTTTTTTGCTTTAAAAATTGCGGGTCCCACAAAATGTTATGTGTGTAGGAAAATTATTGTGGTCATGTTAAATGATAGATGTAAATCCTATTTACAAATTTTTTATTTACAAAATCTTACAAGTTATATTACGTCTATATTTCAATCAAGAGTATATATATGACCGATTAAATTTAATGTAATTTGTAAAAAAAAATTGTAAATGAATCATTCTACATAAATAATAAACTATTTGATTTAATGTATTTTGAGTAATTTTCTTCTTTTTGGAATTTTTTTGGGATTCAAATATACCCGTGCCTACCCCCCCCCCCCCAAACTTTTACTTGTAAAAAAAAAAACTGATGAAGTCATAATCATATAAGTGAAATAGTTCATAAAGTTTTTAGAGGAAGGATATTCTAACTACCAAAATTTTCTACTTCTAAGTTACTACCTATCTAATCACCATTGAATCAAAGAGAGATAATGCTAATTTTTTTTTGAAAAAAGTGAAAAGGTTGATCCAATGGTGATTAGATAGGTAGTGAGATAGTAGTAGAAGATTTTGGTATTAAGAATATCCCTTCTCAAGTTTTTATCTTAGAATTTTTGGTTAAGATGTAATTAATGACAAGCTCACTATTATAATTCAAATATTGTTCTATCACTTAGTCCGTTGATGTGTTTTGTTCAACTACCCTGCTTTTGCTTGAAGATTCCGATAAATCGAGTTACTCGGCTAAAAAAGAACATTGGCAAGTTTTCTTCATAGAACGAACACACAGGGAAGAAAAAGAAATTAAATCAAAAGGGGGGAAATGACATAATTTGCTCAGAACATCAAAAGTTAAAATGCAGAGTTGCATGGGAGTTTCCTTGACAGTGATAGATGATGCTTGGGGAATATATTAAAGGAAAGGTGAAGTATTCCTATATCTTCCCAGGAGACTAAATGTATCTTTTTGTACAAACTAAAGTTGCCAAAGTTGCCTAGCTAGGCCAAGTTTTTTAATTTTATTTTATTTTCTTTGTTGATGTTATATGGATTCTCTCCACACTTGGCTAATGTCACAAGAACCATACTACATTTTTTTGAAGGTATGTAAAAGTTATTTTCTCACAATTGTTCTCGAACCCTCTTATCCTTGGATCAATTTCTTATCTTTTATCCTTTTGTCTCTATGTTAATAAAATTCTCTTTTTCTCTCCCTTTATCACAATTATCCCCTCTCACCTTCTTTAATTCTCCTCATTACACATGTTTTTTAAATCTAATCATAATCATCTATATAAGATCGCTATATATATCTCTTATTTATATGGATAAGATTATATATAAGTAAACCAATCTTAACCAACCATGCAGTCCCGGATAAACTTATAAAGTTAAGGGATATATCGTATGAATAATATAAGGTGCGCAAGATTATGACTCCATCACCTTAAATAAAAGTCAGATAGAAACTTTAAATTAAAAATTTATAGAAGTTTATGTAAGAGTAATTGTAATTAAATAATAAAAATTATATCAAACTGTACAAATATAAATTAATGTTTATGTAAATATATACGGATATTCTACATGGTTGTGTGTTTGATCCTTGGCATACGAAGTCTCATATCTTGTTTTTGAAGGTGATAATTGAGTGCACGTAATTTGGTGCATGTCTCCTTCAAATCCAACTAATTGAAGGTCAGACTGGACTATTTCACCGAAGGAAATAAGATTAAGATAAATTAAAGGAGATGTCTCCATATTAAGATTTGAGATAATCCTGAATCTTGAGTCGGCAAAGGTCAACATCTTATTGCAGTAAAGTAATTAAAAAATATGTAGCACACATTGTTATCTTTTTACTTTAGAAAATATATACATAAATTTAAGATTTTTGTTTGTTATCAATTCCAACTACTAGGGGGCGTTTGGTTGAGGAGAAGTTTTTTGAATACTAGGGAAATGTAATTGATAGGAAAATGGTTGGAAAGTGAGTTTGATAGGGAAGTTAAAAAAAAGTTGTTTGGTTGGAAAAAATATTACCAGGCAAATTGATTAAAGTTATTGAAGTCTATATTTGGTTGAGGATAAGATATTGATGGGTAAATAATATAAAATTACAAATCTAACCCCTTAATAATTATAAAGTCACTGTATGCAACCTTCAACCTTCTTGTTCTGATTTATCAGAAGGGTAGTTTAGTCATATGAAGTTCTATGTATCCCATTTGCCTGGTTATCCTACAATACTACATTGAAAGTGGAAATCTTGGTCTGTGTTTCTCGTTTTTTTTTTGCAAAGAATTGTGAAAGCTGGCCAACTGATCACTTTGCTGGGGAAGTTTTAAAAAAAGTTGAACCAAACGTTGGCTTCGTAAATTTCCAATTTGTATTGCCTGGGATTATCTTGAGAAAACCCGAACCAAACGGCCCCCTAAAGTATTTCTAAAGAGCTCACATAAAATATTTCTATTAGCATACATTGGTTTGCTGAAAGTGTTTCTTTTGTTTTAAAATATTTATCCTTTTAGAAAAAAAAATTATTTATTACTTTAAAAAATTAGTAAAAAAGTAAAAAACAAAATATTTTTTCATCACATAGAATAATAGGGAATATTAATAGAATGATATACTATGTAATATTTAAATAAATGATAATTTATCAAATACTATATTGTTATATAATTTAACAAAATAATATTTATGCAGTTACTGCAAAAAAATTATCTGCATTTACTCCCAAACGACGTTGTTTTGGGATTGAAAAACTAAATAGTTATAATTATAATGACTATAATAACCCTGAAATAAATTAAAATTATAAAGGCACTATGATTTTCGCCCCAAAACGACGTCGTATTAGGTTTACTACAGATTAATCTACAGTAACTGCATAAAAAGCGAACCCATAATTTAATCTATTTAATAACTTTTTAATACTTATACAATTACCTTATATAATTTAATCTATTTCTATCTGTTTTTTTTTGTTTTTTGTTTTTTTTTAAGGATATATGCATTGATCACCTGATTATTTAGTTTCAAGCATTTTTGGACCACAATTCTCCCAAGACCATTTGTTTTTCATTACCAAAACTCGAATTTGAAACATTAAGGAGAACAAGCTCCTTAAGTTTAACCCTTATCACTTAAATTAATGATTATTAATACGGTTTTTACAATTACATTAAAAGTATAACAGAGTCTTTAATTACTTAATAACTTAAACTTTAAAAAGAGTAGTTAATTAACAAAGGTGAAATAATTATTTATAATTATTTGAAATATATAATTATGTTTAATATATAAAAAAATATTTTTTTGTCATATGAGATAAAATTATTTCATACAATTTTAAAATGACATTACTTGGAATTTTAGGTGAAAATTTTATCTCTGCAGTGACATAAATATTATCACAACGTCATTTGAAGTTATTTTTTTTTGAATAAATTCAAACGTATCTTATAGCTATAACGGAAGACTAATCCCCATCGACCACTGTCGAACCCTTTCGGAGTGGCTCTCCCAAATCCTTTTTTTTTTTTCATTTTCAGGGCTCGAACTCGAGACCTCTGGTCATTTGAAGTTACTAGAGATAAAGATGAAGTTATCTCTTAGGAAAAACACTAAAATAATTAAATAAAAAAGGAAACATTCATTTTTAAAACAGTCAGAAAATGTACATATCTGTTAGAAATAATTTCAATTACAATTAAACATGTATTACTTTATAATATTTTAATTATATAATCATATATAAAAGATTAACTCAGTAGAAGGAGTTATAAAATAAGAATCATAAAAAAAATTAAATGAAGCAATAATTATTAAAAAAATCTATAAGAGAATAGTAATTAAGTTTAAAAATTTTAAATTAATTATCATAATTAATTTAAAAATAAAATATTAATATATGAACTATTTTACAAAAAAGATACTAATGAATATTTAATTTTTTATTATTTATAACAAAATAATATAAATTTAAATCCTAAATATTTTTTACAATAGTGTATCATGCAGAAGGTATGAAAAAAATAAAAATTATAACAAATCAAAATTTTGATGAGATATTAGAAATGTCATTTAGCAAAATTTTACAAATGCATATTTTCTATGTACATTATATTGATTATTGATTTATTAAAATTGACGAAAAATTAACACAATCAAAAGTTTATTTCCTTTTGTTATGGAATGGATTTAATTATTTGAACATCGTCACTTTCTTAAAAAAACAAATATGATAAGCAAAGACGAGGTTATAGTGGATTTTTTGGCTGTGAAAAAAACAACAACTAACTGTGTATATATCATTAACCTCCAGTTTAATCACTCCAATTTAAAGTATTATTATTTTGCGGATCTACTTTCTTAGGTCATTCAATGACACATGCCCTTCTCCCATATAATAATATAATGCAAACAAAGATATGCATAAAGAAATTGTTTACACAAAAAGACAGCTTTGGCTGCAAATTGGGCGAAAGTTCTTAACAATAAAAAAAACAAACCACTAGCAGTGTTGAGGAATCTGCAGTTATTAATGATACATTTAATAATAGTTCTTATATTATAATCCTTGGGTTCGTAATTGTGGCGATTCTTGAGCCTTAATCATCGTTCTCGAACTGCTTATACTACTATCACATCAAATAATGCCACAAAATTGAGTGTTCAAGAAGCTGCAGATCCTAACCAAAATTTTTTTAAAACAGGGAAGCGGGTCTTATCCACAAAAAGAAAAAGAACAATGGCTATGTATTTTGACTATTTTTTTCCAACAAAAAGTGTATGGTAGTCCTTTAAATAAACCAAAAGACTAGGGGCAAAATGGTAATCCAATAGGGTTAATATCCCATATAAATTACATCTTATGAACATTCACTCACTCACACACACTGTTTCTATTTTCTATCCACTTCAAAAATGTTTAGCCCATCCCATCTCAAAACCTTGCACCTTCTTCAAGTTTTCTCAGTAAAATCATCATCACCATCTTCAAGCTTAAGCTCCATGAAGCTAAAAAGAATCATCCACACCCTCATAGTCTCTCACATGTGCCGAATCATTCGTGCACTCTCCAAAGTCAAAGCTGTTATAGTTGAGATTTTTAAGGACAACCAAACCATTCACTTCTCATACCCTTCTCAGAAAAAGCATTGCAACACACGGAAGAAGATCATTATGGGTTCCTTCAGGCTTCACTATAACTGGTGCTCTTCCAAATCCTCTCACGTTTTGCCTGTTCCGGAACCTGTTTATGAAGGGTTGTTTGCTACTCAAGGTGGTGATGATTGCCCTGAGTCACAGCTTGCAGGGTACCTACGTTGGCTTGAGGAGAAGAAGGTTCAAGATGATAATGGTGCAAACAATGAGAAGGAAATGAATGAGATTGATATGCTAGCAGAAATGTTCATTGCAAATTGCCATGAGAAGTTCAAGTTGGAAAAGCAAGAGTCTGATAGAAGGTTTCAAGAAATGCTTGCTCGAAGCATGTAAACAAGATCAAATTGCTTCGGTGGTTTGTTTTGAAAGTTCACTCACTTGTTGTTCAAATTCAGTTTGTTAATTACTTGGGAAATTAAGCTTATCCATTTGAGGGATTTCATTTATGGTCATATTTTCCTTTTTTTTTTTTTTTTTTCCAACTTTTCAGAAGATGAAAGCTGGTTTGAAGAATTGTACTTAATGGGATGGGCTAGGAAATTGTACAATTCTTCTGTTGACAATCACATGGTGGTTTTAACTTTTAATTTGCTGGCTTTTTTTTTTTATGAAAATTGCTATATCAAATTAAGAACATCTCATCTTGATCTCCATTCCCATTATACAAAAACCATATGATCTCTACTTACCAGCTGTTTCCATATAAATAAAATCAGGATAAATGTTTCTCATGTTGTAAAAGATAACTTTATCTCCTATACGAATAAATCTTTGGTACTACTGTTACACCAAAGATTCAGTACATTCCACCCATTGAAACATTACATGTCAGCTAAAATTTTCTTTAATGTGTCAAATTCTTTCTCTCTCCTATGATGTATAATGTTCCTATTAATGGGATGCACTGAATCTAGGTGCAACAGATGCACCTAAGATTTATTCCTCCTATACATACATAAAAGTAACATGACTCATGTTTTTTCTTTCTCTTACTTCTCATATGGGCCCATATAAATCTCACATACTTTTATATGTACATGTGTACGTAGGAGATAAATTTATCTAAACTTTAAAACCATATATATATATATATATATATAATTAAGAAATTTTTCACATTCAAAGCCATTAAGATTCATACGGTGCCCTGTCTTCCGGACAACTAAGTATAGTGGTAAATTAGTGGACAACATCTTATCCATTGATAAACGATTTTTGGTGTTACTCGCTTGTTTGCTAGTCCTTGTGTAGGTTGCTGCCAAAAAGAATGAAAAAGAGATATCAGGTTTCCAATTTTTATGGTTAATACATTTGTTTAGTAGGCTTCCCCTGCCCCTAATTTAAATTAAGGGTTTTTGAAAGAGATACGTTCTAAGAAAAATGATTGTGTAATGTTATAGAGATTCGTTTTGCGTGCCAGAGTTTTTTTTTTTACTGCGAACTCCACAAAATATTTCGAGTGTAGAAAGTTTTTCTGGTCATGTTAAATAATAAATGATAAACTCTTAAATTAAACTTTGAAAGTTTGGTATTTATATTTCAGTTGTTTAATTTCTTGGGAAGTACAATATTTTTTACCCTCTTGAAGCTTCCACCTTTCTACCGTATCTCTTGATGATTGTATATATCTTCAGTTATAAAGCACATGTCAATTATATAGACCATGATTTTGCAGAACTCACGTTTAGTTCAATTTGTTAAGCTTTTTTGTCTCTATCTGTGCTAGTTTGATATAGAATGGACTCAGTCTATACCCAATTCACCTGCTCCACCACCTCCCACACCCCTTTGTTTTTTCATTTTTATTTTCTCTTTCTGAGTTTATATTTTGCAAACATTTGATGAAATTTCAGTGAGAAAAGTAGAAAATAAAAGTAAGAAATTATTAGAAAGGTACAGAATATGCTTTGTGAACCACACTAGGCGGAAGATACACTAACAAAAACTAGTTCTTGGGTTCATAACAGAGAATCTTAATCTTAACTCGATCTCGATTCAAAGAGCAATAATATTAAAATGATGGTCCCCATTTAGTAGGTAAGTGCATGGATCAAGATGTGCTCACTCTCACTCAGTACCGGACAGCTAGACATAGGTTTGAAACATGCAATATAGTTATAGCGATAGATCCAACATCTAGTACTTTTTTTCAAACCCAAAATCATATTTACACGTAAACTAATACTAATTCAATAATAATAACCAAAATCATATATATGATTGTTTCTTTTTGAAGAAAAAAAGAAAAAAAAAGAAATTACGTCAGCAAAACGAATCAGAAATACACAATCACTTTTTACAACATAACTCTTATAAAACCCATCATATATATGATTTTTCTGTTGTAAGAAATCACTTCAATCCAAAACCTTAAGGTATTAGATGAGGATCTCTTAAATGGTTTATATTATGTTCTAACACACTCCTCACATAAGAGTCATTTGGACTTGAAGCGTGAATTAAATTTACCTTATGCTTATTTAATTCCATAAGTGAAGGGTAGTGAGGATCAAACTCTGACTTTGTGGTCACTGAAGCTTAAGTGAGGGTCTTTTTAATGATTTATATTATTTTTTAATTGTTTCTATCTTACTCGAGGAAACAAAAAAATGGAAATTTTATAGCGTTACATGAAGAGCACGTGTCTATGACAAGAGAACGAGTCATTGATGTCACGTGCTGATGTACTTAAACAAAGCAAAATTGTATTTCTTTATCCTAATTTGGATATCAATTATATTTTGTTAGTCTCCCAAGTCAGCCAAGGGTGACATATGCTGCCTTTGAACGGCGAATTAGTGCACTATTTAGATGATATCTTTGATACCTTGTTCATGAATTAATCACATAAAAGTCAGCTGCATTATTTATTGCTCAAAAAGTTTGAGTATCTCAATAATTAAGCTAAAAAAAACTTTCCTAGTAGAATAAATGGTAAAGAATTTTTAATCCTCAAGTGGGTTCCTGAAAATCAGAAAGATGAACTTAATTTCTAGTAGTTAATTGCAAGGATAAATAGTTGATCTTAGGATAGTAGACTAGGAGTCTAGGATGATCTTTGGTCATTATATAGGACTTCCTGTCTGATTAATGTTGGATCTTGAAGAACCCTGCAAGAAACTGATAATTAAACAAATGATAAGTAATTATGAAATTAAACTAACAAGTATACAAATATTTGTCTAATTATGCCATGTTATGCCTATTATGATTTGTATAAGAATTTCAGGAATTAACTAGAAGTTAAGGAATTAAGACAAGTCAATAATCCTTTAGCAATTACAGGGTTCTTAGGAGAGTAAAAAAAGATAGCTAAGGCATCAAAATTGATGCCTTTTATTTTCTTGAGTTTTCCTTTATTCCTAAACTTCTTTAGCTGCTTTATTAGAGAGAGAGAGAGACAGAGATATGGAAGCTTTAATAGAAAAAAAATTGGTGCCGTTGGTCTCCTTGTTACATGATAGAAACTGCTTTTAAACATAAAAAGTAAGTAAGTGGAACCACTTGGGATTTGATTCTCTAGAATAGGATGAAGTGGTGGAGTTGGATCTGTATCTACACGCAATTCCTTACTCCAAATTTGAAAGGCCACTCTTAGCCCAACTAGTAGTCAACACTGTGGATATGAGGCCTAAAAGATAAAATTATAGTTGAAAATAAAAGGAAGAGGACTCTTCACTTTTAAGTTGGGTCTGTATTGTACTCGTCTTTGGCATAATTGGAAAAAATAAATCTTTTAATCTCATGTTATATATACATTAAAATAAAAAAATAAAAAAAATGAGTGACACACCTTTTGATGGAAAAATTTTCCTACACTCACAATATGTGCAGCAAAAAAAAAAAAGTTGGCACGCAAAACGAATTTCTATAACATTATCATGCACACATATAAAGAAAAACAAACCCCATTTATTTTACGATCAAGATAAGTTTTTTAAAATTTTCTCTTCAGTATTTTTTTAGAAAAGGTATTTTTTTTAAAGCAAGATTTCATCTCCTTCTAAATTTACGCCCACAGCAACATTTAATTTAATTAAGTTTACTTTACTGTTAATGAATACTGCTATTTGAATATTAGAGTTTGATTTTAAATAAGTGTTAACGTAAAATAAGTTACATTATCTAATTATATTCTCATATCATTAAAAAATTTAACTTTTTATTTAAATAATGTTATAATTAAACATTTTTAATTATGTGCAATTCATAATTAAATAATAGCATAAAATGCTAATAATCAATCAAAATTAAACCCTAATATTAAAAGTGACAAAACAAATAATAAAATGCCTACGGTTATTTAACTATACATATACATTGGTTCATAAAACATATGATAAAAAAAAATATAAATATAATTTTTTTTTATAAATCATCTCGTATCGGATCGCCAACAGGTACTGATAAATCTGGATTTAAACCAAGCATGATCACCAATGAAAAAAATTTCTTGACCAAATTTTTAATACAATTGTGTATTTAGAGCTTAAGCTGAAACAACCACACCAGTTGAAATCTATGTATTTGGTGGTGATAACTTATTATTTTCAATATAGGTTATTCTACATCGTTATAATTTACTTATATACTTTGCATATTAAAATTTGGTTTCATACTTTGAGAATTTGCAAAAGTGAAGATTGCAAGCAAGAAATATGGGCTCTGAAATCTGAATAACACACGCAATTAGAGTTAACGTACTGAATAGGAGTAAGTAGTTATGTAATAAGGTGTACGTTTGATTTCTCAATGTATTCAAAAAAAAAAAAATCTTCAAACCAAACCAAATTAATTTTTAAACTTTATTTTTTTAATTTTTAAATTTTACCCGGAACGAACAGCTGTTAGGCCAATGTTTTCGAGCCTAATTTGAAGGATTGATCCATCATTATTCTTTTTTGAGAGCTTTGGATTTTGAACTTTGAAAACTCCGTCTTAAAACAAAATGCAAGAAAAGGCCTCTCTTTTTTTTTTGGTGAAAAAAAAAAAATTCCTTCACATTGGTACAGCCAAGGGTTAAATACTTAATACTATATTTATTCCATTCACATTAGCATGCTGATGACAATTCATAGTCTTAATAGCAAAGATCCTTCTCCCTCCTTTTGATGATATAATATTATATTAAATTAAGCAATAAGAAATAGAAAGAAGGAAGTATAAAATAGATAATATCTGGAAATTTACAAGAAAGAATAATGTTATTTACACGTACCTACATACACATTACGTCATTTCTTCACGTTTTTTTACCATAAGATTAAAGTTGGACCCAGTTCATTTTCTATACATTTACACTCTAATTCTGTCACTTGCACATTTGTAAAAGAGGTGAGTGTATATGATATGTAATTAGCATTTTTCTTCCAAAACCATCCAAGCAAATTTTCATATCACCGCCAAGAGGTTCCAATCTTTTTAGCTGTAAAGTCAACTTGATACCTAAAAGGTGCATGGCATGGCTTGATGTTCCAATAACTCACTAGCCAACAACCAAACGTGCACTACTTACTTTTCCACCTGTTCTCATGACTCATTTAGACCTTGCCATCATTGAGTACCGTGAATCATCACTAGCCAAGCGTGCAAGCAAAGAATTGCATTAACTCTTGTTCTTAAAAGAAAAATAGTTCATGTGAATCAGTGAATGCTAGCCTGCATGATCTCTTAGCCCATAACTATGTTTCAAGATACGAGTGGAAATAAAAACAATCAAAAGCATAATTGTTGGCCTCTCTTTTCTAATGGAAGGAAGCAGCAGCAATCAATCATTAAAAACACAAAAATTGAACTACAGGCATTTTCTTGGTCAACAACATTGCAAACCATCAATTCAACTCAAAAGTCTAAGTTATTGGGTGAGGCTACATTAATGATTTTATATATCTCAACACACCCCTTCACACGAGAGTCACTTGGCTTAAAGGATGGACAATGCACAGGCGAACCCGGTACACCGAAGCTCTGATACCATATAAAGAACCAATTCAACCCAACAACTTAAGCTATTAGGTGAGGTTATATTAATGATTTTATATATCTCAAAAAACATAATTGACATCTAAGCCTTTGTGATCAAACAACTACCTTTTGCAAAGCAAAATCCTTGAATATACCTTTTTAAATTCTAGTTCTTATGTACACTTCCAGCATACTGGTCTCTCTAAATACTTCAACATTACCAGTAAAACCTTACAAGAGGAAATAATAACCAACAAAAAGAGATAAGAATCTGGCAAATTAATATATACTATATATAAGCAAAATGCCAACATAACAGACAAGAAGATCAATTTGCAAAAAAGCCTTCCTTGCTGAGATCTCTATAAGAAATGTCCAAAGCCTACTTGTTCTGGGTAGGATTTGGAACACTGGGTGGTGCTATCCTCAAACTTGGCTCCACAACTTTCTTGTGTTGTTTCTTGCTCCCACTTGTTTTACCTATATTTGTTGAAAAAGAAGCCAGAGATGAAGATAAAAGCTTCCTTGACAGTGAGAGACTTGTCTCTCTTGAAAAGCTCTGTTCATTGTGAAGACAGAATGAAGGGAACAAAAGAAAGTGAACCAGAACCAAGGCCAAGACAGCAGCCATAACTCTGCAGCTGATGATGATCTTCATCACAAATTGAGAATGGTTTCAATAGGAAGCATGCTATGATGCTAAGATGAAAGAGGGTACTCATAATTTTAAAGAGTTGGATCAGGTTCATATGAAAAAGGTATGAGCATGCCTACCGCACGTGGTTCACCATTACTTGTACTATATAATATTCTAGAGAGTTTGGGAATTCTAAAATGAAACACAGAAGAATATATAGCTGTTTAGTTAATCAACAGTGTTAATTTTTAGTTAATGATATGGTTAATGTATTCTCAGCATACCATTAACTCAAGTGAATGTTAACAAGAATTAGAGAAGTGAGATTGGAGGGGAGGGATTGACAAATGAATAGTACTTTTCACCCTGTTGTTTACTAGGCTGGAACCTGAAAGCTTCTGATCATGTGACGCATACCTAATGTTGCTCTTGAATACGTAACAACTTCCAAGTAGTCATCAACCATGGAGATTGATGAGAGATATAAAAAATTAATTCAACCCAAAAATTTAAGCCGTTGGGAGAATATATTTAATAGTTTTATATTTACCATATCCCTTCACATGAGAATTTATTGGGCTTGACTTGTGGATAATATATCAGACCCAACCTTTGTGCTAAGAAACTCATGACATGAAGACTCTAATACCATATAAAAAATTAATTTAACCCAAAAACTTAATCTATTGAGTGAGATTATATTTCATAATTTTATATTTCTATATTAGGACACATGAAAACCTCGCAAACTCATGTTCACACCTTTTGTAAAACAAAATTATTGGTTCAATCACTTTAATTAGATTAATAATTCAACATGATCATCCGGGACCTGTTCTATTTTAGCTTGCCGAAATTCCTCCTTTTCACTAAGTAGTAACCTTATTAAGCATATTTAATCATCTATTTTGTCATCTTTCACCACTTTTAAAATTACGTTTCCACTTGTGGTTTTACATGATGCTTCCATGTTTTCGGTATGAACATGTGAAAACCTTATATTTGAGTCAGATTTAGAACACAAATAGAAAATACGACCTATCTTAGCTGGCATGTCAGACATTTGAAAATATTGTTGCTCCCTGAAGATTTACACTCGGCGACTTTTGTTTTCTTCTTTTTGTTTTTAACTCGAGATTCTGCTTGTTTTCCCGAGATTGGAAGACGGGATGAGTATAAACTACGAAATTCAGTACCTTGGTCAGTGAAGCTCTCTTTCCCTGTTTTTCCGTAGTTGTTCTTATCAATATTAGATATATTTGGCAAGCACTGTTTCCTCAATTATTATAATCGTATTAGAGTGTTCGGATTTTTATGACTTCCGTCTGAATCTTAGGATGAGATACTTTTATACCACCACTAACATCTTACCGTAGAGAAGATTTATTTATTTTTGGCTGAAGCATCATGGTCCCTCCAAAAAATAGAAGAAAAAAAAAAGGGATGGAAGGAAAAAAATTAAAAAAATTGATAAAAATGGAAGAAAAATTTTTATTTATAGAAAAAGGATCACTAAATAAATGGTGGGACTCAAGCATATTAAATTTTTTCCACACCAGATTAGAATAAGCCACAAAGAGGAGGAAAGATGGCGGTGAATTAGAAAAGTTAAAAAATAAATAAGATGTTATTTTATTAAAAAATAATAAAATATTATTTATTAAAATACATGTCAAGTCTTAAGGTTAGAGATTACGCTTTTTAAAATAGGATAGATTATATTTATAATTTTTTTTATAAACTACACACTATGTATTATAGATATTACATGTTCAAGTAATATATACTAGCCATCATTGGCGGATTAAGTATATATAGATTCAGGAAATAAATGAAAGGTAGGCACCGATTAAGTACATATAAATTTGGGTCTCATCTAGAACGTGACTTGCGAGCAGATGTCGGCTGGCTGGGTCTAGTTTAGATCTAGATTTGGACAGATTGCGACTCAACTTGATCGATGATGAAAAAGAAACAAATGATTCAACTTCTAATAATGAAGATTGAGATTTGAAAGGAGATGAATCAGTATGTAGATCCAAACGAGCTCTCTGTTGTTAGGTTTGGCTAATGAAGTTGGAGGAAAAAAAAAAACTCACGAGAAAATAAAATAGAAGGAGGAAAATTAAAGGGGCAGGATATCGTAACAATCAACTAGGGTTACCACCAATGTTTCTATCAATGAATTTCATCGTTAAATCGATTATGTTGGTCCAACGATTATATTTATTTTTATCTTGTATGGTTCTGATCCCCATATTTAATGTAAAATCATTAAATATGGGAAATCATAATCATACAAATGTGAAAATAAATATAAAGTATTAAATATCGGAAATCATGACCATACAAAGATGAAAATATATATAATCGTTGGATTAACATAATCGATTTAACGGTGAAATTGATTGATAGTAATATTGGTAATAATCCTATTTGATTGTTACAATATCCTACCCAAAATTAAATTGGGAAAATTGAACTTTAAGAGAAAAATATTTTTATATTTTTTGCATCATAATTTAAGGGTGGACACTTACCCCATTCTCTAACACTTGGATCCACCTCTGCTAGCCAAAATATATAATGTAATTTATAAGTGATTATAAATATAACTTTTTTTTTTCTAAAATAAGTGTATGATCTGATTTTTTAAAATACTTTTTAACGAGTTTAAATTTATATTATTTTTAAAACGAGTAAAGTAAAGTGAGGTAAAAAAAAAAAAAAAAATCAGATTGTAAGCCTAACAAACCGCAGGACAGGACATGGGTGAAAATTCGATGGGAATGAATCCTCTCATATGGAAAAGTGATCGTGTTGTTATGTTATTTGATCACAATCATTCATTGGTAATGAGATGAGAGAGAGAAAAATGTATAATTTTTAAATTAGTGGTTGTGATCAAAAAAATATGATCACATAACCACTTTTCCACATGATCCATTCCCAAATTCGATATATCTTCCTATTAGAGTGGCAAAGTGGGCGGCCCGTCCCACCCCGTCCCGCCATCAACTCGCCAAAAAATGAGCCAACCTGTTTTTGAGAGGGGGCTAAAAACTCATCCCACCCCGCCTCGTTTGGCGGGTTGGGCAGGTTGGTCTGCCAGCCCGAGGCTATTTTACACTGACCCGCCTCGGCCCGCCAAAAAATGAGCCCGTTGAGCGGGTTGACCCGCGAGCCGAGCCCGTTTTGCCAGCTCTACTTACAATGTACAATGGGTGACACTTTTCAGGTAAATTCTTTAAAAGTAAAAGTGTTTGTCCTTTTAAATGATGTAACTTGTATCATATTACTCTCACAAAGAGATGAGATCCACATATTATATTTTTTTGTCAACACTCTCTTTTCCTTTATTTATCTCTTTCTCTTACTTAAAATGACACAATTTTACATTCTTTAAAATAATATACAGTTTTCTCTCCTCTACAATATATATGCATATTATGTGTGGGTTTTATAATTCTCATTTAACATGAGAATTCAATTTTTCCTACATATCCTTCGATTTTCGTGCTGATATGGGTTCCACATATAATTTTTTTCTAACACATGAATCACACATACTTTTTATCTCTATAACATGAGATTTGAATTCTCATATTAAATGAGAATTATAAAACCCATTATATTTTTATGTCAACATCAAAGAAAAGAGAAAAGACACATACACCACGGACGCTATATTTACTATCAGAAAAACTCAGTACTGGGGGAGCACTAAAAAAGAACTCCTGAGGTTAGATACACATTAACAGAAGCGTGATAGAGAAATGGATCATAAGATTTTCACATGACATAAATATCTTGATTAAAACTTCACAAATTTTTATAATCTCAGTTATATATATATATATATATATATATATATATTGGAAATATTATTTAATATATTTGTATTTATCGCTTCGTATATAAAATTCTTCACATGAAATAGATTATTCTGCATACTTGAGAAATATGTTATTCTGCATATTTTATTTTATTTACCTTTATCTATCTCTTTTGACCCTTTTAGATTACAATTTAAGTGCTGATTCACAGGATAATACAAATCCTTTTACCCCTTCATCTCCTCTAGTGTTTCGCATCCTTTCTCTCTCCTCCTACCCTCTTCGACCATCATCTTCCGGTCCGAAGCAATGACAAAAGCCTGCAAAAATTGTCATCTTTCTTAAAAATTGTAGTCCAATAGCAAAACTTTGAATGTTTCACTTTTCGAATCGGTTTCTTATGTCCCTATAAGGATATATCATAAATATCAAATTCATTTGGAAAAAGACTTATAATGTGAATGCAAATACGAAGTGATAATGGACTAAAACGAATTTTAACATAGCAAAACAAAGGTAAATCACATGGTGGACTGGTGTTTGACTGTGGTGAGAGAAAAGAGAAAGGGTGTGAGAGATAAAAGGGTAAAAAAATTTGTTTTATCCCGTGAATCTCTACCGTTTAATTAGATTGTAATAAAGATAAGCAGAATAACTTATCCATTATTTTTATTTTATGTTTGTAACTACATTTTGAATTTACCGTACAAATTTTTAATATATATTTCAATTAATTTAGTTTTGGTTTTAAAATCATAAGTAAAGTATATTGAGAAGTTGTAAAGGAACCATTTTAGGGTGTACATAACAATTTTTTCAGATTCACATCTTTTTTAATTTTTGTTCCCGCGAACAGAAATGGATTGAAAACTCGTTTGATAAAAGTGGTTTTTTTTTTCCCGCGATAAACCGATTTAATTTTTGTACTGAGAACAGAAAAAGAATAATTTTTTTTCTATTTTGTTGTTCTGAACACAAAACGAGAAATACTTATCTCTCTTAATCACTCTCCACCACTACCCTCATCATCACCACCACCATTATCCTAACACGACCACCACTACCATTGTCGCTGCGCTATAGTCATACCATCAGTGCCGTCACCACCACCATGCCACCACTACCATTGTCGCTGCTATCGTCATACCATCAGTGTCGTCACCATCACCATGTCACCACTACCACCACCACCATCATCGCAGCCACTACCGTCCCCACCACCACTATGTCATTACAACCGCCGCCACCACTATTATCACACCCACTGCCGCTACCATGCCACCGACACTATCGCCACCATTATTGCCTCCTCCGCCGCCGCCACCACCATCGCCATCAACTACCACCACATTTGTCGCAGCCACTGCCGTCACCACCACCACTACCATCGCCACCATTACCACCACCACCATGCCGCCGCCACACCATATGGAAAGGAAAGTGTAATCGAAAAAAATTATGCTTAATAGGAATTATATTTTATTATATTATTTGTTAGTTATTGAACGCATTTTTCATTCTCGGAATAAAAATAGAACATGTTATCATACACATTTCCTTTTTCTCAAAAACTATTCCAAGACACAGAGATATAAAAAAAAATTGTTTCTTTTCAGAAATAATACTAGGAAGAGAATGGTTGTGGCCATGTGGAGGTAAAATCTAGTTTTAAATAGAATATTCGATTAAAAATGGCATTTGCACTAATAAATTTTGAGTTTGTTATTTCTTATATTGTAAAAGATAAAAATTATTTGTTATGCATACATAAAATTATATGAGATACATGTGGTCATATGTAGAGAAAAGAGAGAAAAAAATAAAGGTATTAAACCCATTAATTTCTTACAATTTTCAAAACGCTTAGAAACTTCCACACAAGTATAATTGGGTAACACATTAGTCTTACTTTAACACTTTTTGACGGTCAAATATTCTAAATGAATTTACATTGAAGTGATCAATATAGGTTTTGTAAAGACCGAAAAAATCTTAAATAACTAAGATCAAAAGCACCATTGTCGCTAATAAATTTCAAAATGTATAAATGACATTGACAAACTTAATAGTTTTGAAATAAGGGATACCTTATTGTAACAACTAATTAGTTACTATCAATTAATTTTTCTTGTTAGATTAATTTTATTAATCCAATAATTATTTTATTTTTATCAAAGATAATTTGATAGTGATCATAATTTGTCATATTTAATACTTTATATTTATTTCTATTTATAGAAAGAGAAAATATTAATTTTAGGGAGATAATAAGTTGATACTGAATTTTTTTATAACTAATCCCCTAATTATATATACCCAAGTTTTATTGGACGAAGGAAACTATATAACGGGTGATTCAAAATTCTAGGCAAAAGGAACGTATCTCGCAAGTCTCTTCGAGTCTGCTTCTCTCGGTTCGTTTTGCATTCTCTTCCCTCTCTATGCATTCTCTTTGCATTTCAGTTTTCGAATTGAACCTTGCAACGCTCTTGAAATCGATGCATAGTCTTTATTTATTTTTTTCCCCTTTCTCAGGAGCATCATGGTGAATCGCGAATCGGAAGCTGGAGATAGTAGCAGAAAGCTTGATTCTGAAGTCCCTCCCCTGAACGACGCTGATTATCAAACTCTCAACGACCGTCGAGGTCTTCGTTCTCGGTACCTTGCCGTCAAGAACATGATAAACGGTAATTCAGATTTATTTGTTTTGCTTTTCGTGTG
Source organism: Gastrolobium villosum (assembly GCA_032173675.1). Classification (NCBI taxonomy): domain Eukaryota; kingdom Viridiplantae; phylum Streptophyta; class Magnoliopsida; order Fabales; family Fabaceae; genus Gastrolobium; species Gastrolobium villosum. Next base: position 66,416 of record JAVKPL010014227.1, read on the forward strand.
TTTTTTTTAATCTTCTTGATTGCTTGATTGTATAGGATCCTTACTAGTTAGAATGCAGAAAAAAAAAAAACCCCCGCCAATTTTGTGTTATTTTTGTTTCTGTTGATCGTTTCTCTATTTTAAGTTCTACTTTAAAGTTACTTTTAAAATACATAAAATCACATTATATACCTTCCAAAAAAAAATTACATTATATTAAACTAATTTTACTAAAAGTTAATTTTATAAAGTTAAAGTAATCTAAACCCCACTCACAAGACACATTATCTTGGTCACGCTTCAAATCTTATTTGCTTATGTATGTTACGGTTTTTGCAGATGAAAGGGAGGAACTTGCAATGCCTCACTCTCACAAGTTTGATTTGATCTTTAGTGAAATGGAGAACTTACATCAGCTAGGTATTTATTATTTCTGAATTATTGTTTTTGACAGCTCTCTTTTTTTTTTTCAATGGAGAACTTGCAATGCGAGATACTATTGCGTTTAGCGTCTTTCTCTTAAAAATTAAAGCTCCTTTCCCATGAGTTCATGACAGTGTATGATGAGATGTGCTGGAATGTATATCATTTTTTAATGTGTTATAGACTCAAGCGCATCCACCTGATAACATCCCATCCTTTCTAATTAAAGAATGTGATTACGAATTAATATAAAATTGAAAGACTCAAATTAAATATTAAAATATTCAATATTCAAGTAATAAATCAATAATCATATTATTTTCCAAAATCATTAAGTGGTGAATCAGCAGGAAGAATGGGGGAAGAGCATGGTCGGTGTCACACTGTTAGATTCCTACTTCACTTCCCAGCTCCCACCTGCCTATCTGAGACTTTAAGAGCATTTTTTTGTGCCGCATTTAAGTGGTTCACCATTAAATTTTTAGAAATCAATAACTAGGCTACAAGGTTCAAATAATACCTACATTTTGAGGTGGAAAACATTTTCTATTATGAGAGAAAGACAAGTGACTAACGATAAAAAAATGTTCTATTATATCAAGTATAATTACAATATGCTCTCCAAATTCTCTTACCCAAAAACGGTATAAAACTTGAAAATGGATCATCTCAGGTGTTATTATTTAATTTGATCATGTCATGTGAGAGAATTTTAACCATCAATGAATAAATTAATGATCATGATTTTGTAACTTTTTATGCCAATATTTTTTCTCTTTCTTCGTTTATACCATTTTTTCATCCTTATGATCCTCCCACCTAACATAATTATGTTAAATTAGATATGAAAGCAACACTCCCCCAAAAGTACTTATTGTGTTTCCCAATTAGAGTCCTTATTCTAATACTACAATTATGTGTGGTTGGATTACCCAAAGTTTTCCGGTGTTGCTCACACGACTTAAGTTGTTTCTTGTATTCAAATTTTGATGTATGTACGTACGTGCATCATTCTTTTGTCTCATTATAGTACGATATTCCTACATGTAAGGACATCAGGCTTTTTTTTCCAATTTTGGTTTAATATTCTGTCTAATATCAGTTACAAAACCAAGAGAACAAGTAGCTGATGCACAGGCTCTTTTGGACATCACCAAATCCTTGGTAATGTCCATGAAAGCGCATACCACTGGTGTACTCACTCCTTCAGACTTTGTCACTCACATTCTTAAAGAATTCGGAGGACACGGTGGACACAGTACTAACACAGAAGATTGCATCAGAAACTCAATAGCTTGGAAGGATATTGGAGTTGCAGTTTCACATGTTTTTGGAGGGCGTTCTGGGTGCTGTACAATGTAATGTCTCAATGCATTAAGAATTTTTTGTTTTGTAATTTGTTTTTCTCACTCTAATATCCCTTTGGATATTTATTTCCAAATTTGCTTCTTCAGGATTGGCCCAATCGATGCTAAGATAAAGCAATGGAAGGTTATAAATCATAGAAAGCGTATGAGACCCACTGAATTGGCACGGCCAGATGTGGTAAAACTTCTTTATTGAGTCTGCAGTTTGTTCTAGAAAAAAATAAAAATAAAAGTAACATTAATATCCACGAAGTTTCTGTCATGAGAGGTTTTGATTTTGATAGAACTTTTAATAAGGAGGCACCGTTGGTTGCTTTTAATTCCCAATTTTCGTAACATTAATATCCACGAAGTTTCTGTCAGTTTATTAGTGGTTAGAACATTATCGAAGTTGATATGGCTTTGAGCCTAACTTGAGAATGGAATTATTACAGCTAAGAAATCGCTGTATAGTCTTCAGTATCTAAAGCTAGTGATTGTTAATATAATCATGATATACTAATCTCGTTTTTTTTTTACGTTATTGTATCCTCTTTGCAGCTTGGTGGAGATTCAGGGGAACAGAGAACTGATACCGATAAAAATATGTTAACTATGTTTAATATGTTAAGGATAAATAAAGTTGTCAAGCTTGAAAATCTGGTCTTGAATAGGAACTCCTTTGCACAAACGGTGGAGAATTTATTTGCTTTATCTTTCTTAGTCAAAGATGGGCGGGCTGAAATAAAAGTGAATGATGCTGGATGGCAGCTAGTTTGTGAGTTGCTTTGAAAATGCTTGTGCTAATTCGTCTGTCTCAATTTATTATACTTTTACTACCCTTGATTTTACCTAGATCTTTTCTTCGTGCACTTGGTCTTTGCCAGCACCAAGGAATGCTCCCGCTGCAAAAGCAGTTCTTTCGAGGGATGTCGCTTTCAGCCACTTTATGTTCAGATTTGACTTTAATGATTGGAAGGTATCTTGAAAGAATTTTATTTAAACTTTTTTTCTTTTACTATTTTGTACGTATGTGTATTTAATTTAATGTCTCTCTTTTGTTTGTGTGTGTGTGATGAACATGAACTTTTATGTTTCCTGATTTCTTTTATTGAATATTAATAAAGTGTTAATTATGATGAACCTTTGCAATTACTTGGCTTTGTGGGACTGTAACTGTTTTTAAGAGAAGCAGAATAAGTGGTCTGGACACTCAATTTGAAGCTGTCTATGCTTTTTATCTAGAACTTCGCACTATCAAGATGGTTATTCTGGGTTAAAAATTGTTATGGAGCCTTAAAAGTAGCTGGTATTTTAAGATTTCTTTGAGCTTCATTATACAGTTATTCTTCCTTTAATTTACATCCATATGATTAATCTATTGGAAACAAACCATTCAAGGGAGTTCCTTTGTCAATTAATATTTGTTATGTCATTTCTTTACTCTGGAAACTTCTGTAAATGAACTTTGTGTGAAACTACAAGCATTTTTTTTTTTTTCATTTAATGTCTTTTCCATTGAATTCTCAGTTGATGGTTCGCTCTGTTGGTCTTGGGGAGGAGCTGATGCCTCATAGGAATAGTCAATCAGAGAGTGCAGTATCTGCATAATCTCATGAAACAACAGAAGTTAGTGAATTATCCAGGAAGCGTGATTTGGTTCAACAGCAGCAGGAATTCATGAGAAACTGGTCACCAGAAAGTATGTGCCATGTTGAAGAGTGAAGACTCATCAGTAGTAACTGATGTACAGGCATTCAGCGTGTGCTACAAAATTTTAATGTGCAGGCATTCTAGAAAAATTGATCTAAGATTAGTGTATTAAAAGTAGTAAAAATATAATATTTTTAAAGAAAGCGAATATAAAAAGTAGTCTTTTTAGTTTTTGATACAAAATAAAAATTTCCTGCATTTTAATTATAATAAAAACCAAAATTCTGAGATTTAGTATATATTAATTTTAAAATATATAATGCGTTCGCAAAAATTCACATATAATATTATTTCTTATTGTACAATCAACATCAACATCACCTTTACCCCAAATTAATTGGGGTCGGTGATAGTGAACCCACATGAAAGATATAAAATTGTTGAAAAAAAATAAAATAAAAATAAAAATAATAATAAATATATATATATATATATGTATATATAAATAAATAAAAAAGTGAAAAAGAAAGAGACAAGACGAAGTGGGGGAAATGAAGGGGAAAATGACTAAAAAGGGACCATATGGAACATAGGAATAATCACGGGTCTAACCCTCCACCATACTTATAGTTTTTCTTCATTCCGTTCTAAGACATACCGTCCGCCAATCTATATCTCACTCCATTAAATCTTGTTTTACTACCCCAAGTAAGTTTCAGCCGACCTCTGCCTCTTTTTGTATTGAGCTCTTGGTACAATATAGTAATAAAATTGTTATCGATTATTTATAGGGAAAAACATTTATCCTTTTAAAGGATATAAGCTTACATTATTTTATATCCTAATCATTGATTTTTGTCCATCAATGATTATAATCTATTGTGTCAAATTTAATGGGCCAAATTTATTATTAATCAATTAATAATTTTAATCCAATAAATTATAACAGTTGATGGATAGAAATCAACGGTTAGGATCTAAAATAATATAAGCTTGTATACTTTAAAATATAATATGGTAAAAAAAAAGTAATTAAAAATGAATAACTCGCAAATTAAAAACTAAAACATAAAAAATGTAACTTTAATATTTTCTAAAAAGTTTAAAAAATAACTTCTAATTTTTTAACTTCTAATTATTTGAAAAAATGAGTAATACTTAATTTTGAAGGAGTTTTTTATGCAGGGTGCTACATTATTCAGGAGAACTTAATGTTCTTAATGAAAAGTCCATGTTATTTAAGGTCAATGTAAAAAATAATAATTGAAGTCATATAATGCAAGATATCAAGTTTTAAGAGTTTGCAACAGTGAAGCTATTTAAAGTCCATGTTATTTATTTAGGTTGATTATTTTCTTCATGTTAGATAGAAAATTTAATTTTTGTCTTCATGTGTCTTAGTTTTTTTTTTTTTGTAGTATTGTTAATCAATGAAAAGTATTTAAAACTAATATAAAGGAGAAGGTTTATTTTCTACATTTTTCGTAGTTATATTTTTTTTTTGTGTATTCATTTTTTTTTTCCTTTTCCTTTGTAGGATTTTGTTCATTGTGCTCGATAGTAGTTGATGCAAGAAATTTGACTCATTTTTTGATCATTTCTATTTGGTAAGACAATATTCATCTCATCACTGTTGTTGCTGTATGTATTGTTGTATATGAACATATCTTATTGTTGATTAGGCACATCCACGACTCATAATAATTGTTCTGGATAGTATTGAGCGCAGGAACTTTTTCTCATTTTTTGATAATTTCTCTTTGGTAGGACAATATGTATCTCATCACTTTTGCTGCTATATGCATTGTTGTATATGAAAATAATCAATTCTAGAGTATATAATTATTTTGTATTTGCATAATAAGTGATGTTTCTTAACCGCAGGATTTGACTTTTTGACCATTGTAGCCCTTATGTAATAATTAATTACCAAATTGACCTTGACTATAAATTATTTCAAAAATTTAACCTCTTCGAAAAACATAACACTAATCTGACCATGTTTGACCGTTGACCACCAAGTCTACTCGGGTACCCCTTCCCTACCCTGGTATATTTTGAAATTTTTCATCTAACCGGATAGGGAGTGAGGTACCGGGTATATTTCTTGAATTTGAAAAAATGTTTGAATTATTTACCCGGGTAAGAAGGGATACCGGGTAAATAATCCAGATTAAAAATAAAGCATTTCTAAGCATAAAAAACTTGGCATGTTCATTCAAGTGTGCCAACAGAGGAAGCAAAGCCCCATTTATGAGAACAAGATCACGGCATTTGGGAAAATCCCTAGCAATATTTCCTAATGCCTATACTGCCTGTGAGAACCCAAAACATTAAGGGTGAACGCCCAAATCCAAAAAACAACGTGAACAAACAAGTTTCGTAGTCAAGAGCTATGCGTGTAATTTCATTTACACACCAAATGAAATAAAAAAAATTATCTGGATCCAAATATTTAAAAAAATCAAATATAAATGAATCTTCTCAGTTTCCCAGAGTTTCTGCATTTTATAGGTAGAAGAAAGGTAAGTAAAGATATGTAAAATATACCTGTTCACGGGCATCATCACTAAGAGAAGCAAGAAGCTTTACGAAAATTGGTACAGCACCGTGATCAACCACCACCTTGTTGTTTTTAGATGTTCCAGAAATTATATTTGTCAAAGCCCAAGCTGCCTCAAACTACAACATGCATTAGATTATTTACCCGGGTATCCCCTCCCTACCCAGGTAAATAATTCAAATATTTTTCCAGATTCAAGAAATATACCTGGGTACCCCATCCCTTATCCAGGTAGATGAAAATTTCAAAATATAACCGGGTAGGCTTGGTGGTCAACGGTCAAACAGGGGCAGATTGATGTTATGTTTTCTGGAGATGTTAAATTTTTGAAATTATTTATAATCAAGATCAATTTAGTAATTAATTATTACATAAGGGCTACAATGGTGAAAAAGTTGCACGATTTTGTTTATGGTAGATATTTACAAAATTCTATGTGAGTGTTGTAACTTTTTCACCTCCTAAGATAGCACAAAATACTTACACGATTCTTGCTTTTAGTGATTAACGAATGACAGACACACGGACAAATTTTTTGATCTTTATCCTCCGTACATCGCACGGGTACTGCACTAGTTTATAATATGCTGTTAGGTCCGAGGTAGACCTATTTGCTATACCGGATGGTATGCGCTCAGAGATGTATATGCCCAACTTACTAGGCTATATGCCGAGTTCCCAATCACTGCGCACCAGCAATAGGCTTTATAACCAGGGGGTGTTGTGTGTGCACAATGAGTGGAATAAGCTAGGCGATTCAGAGGTGTGTACCTGAGATGTTTAGGTGCTTATTTATAGAGGTACCTGGCTCGGCTGCTGAGCTCCGTCGTTGAGATTGAATCCGATTTGGTCGGCCTCAACGGGCGAATGTGGGTCAGTTAGGATTCTGCCATATCCCATATCCGAGAGTATCTCGGAGGGCGGTTGGCTGAGGTCCATCCGTAACAGTTGCCCCCCAGCTCGGTATTCGGTAAGTCGGAATGCCGAGATTCTATAGTTAAGTCAGCCGTTCTTCATCTTGCCTTTTTATTCCGTATAAACTATGTCGGAGGTCGTAACTCTTCGAACCTTGTTATGATTTTGGATCAAATTTGTTGGATCAGTGGATTTCGGATGTCGGAACCCTTGAGATGACGTTTCGAGTTTCTGACTTTTCGTCTTATTGCCATTTTTTGTCCCTTCGTCTTACTCCTGCAGTGACGGTTACAACAGGACACGCGTACTCCTCTTACTGGCCGTTCCGCGCATTGGGCAGGAGAGCTAGTTTGAGCCTAGAGTAGGCCATGATTGCGAACATTAATTGCAGGTAGGTGGTGCAGGACGTGCGAGGTGTGCAGGGTGGCGAAAATCCTTTTTTGCCCCTGATGCCTCAAACGTTTGAGATGCCAACCTTTGGTCTTCCACCCCCTCAGCCCTATAAATATACCTCAGTCCATTTCCACCTCTTCTTTCCTGTTCTCTTTCGTCTCCTGGGGTTGGGTTTTCCTGCGCGTTTGAGTTTTCTGCACATTTCTTCCGTCTGTCCCAGTGTTCTTACCTTGGCCATTTCCTCTACCCAGTTTCGCACCAGGTAACTTTCTTTCTTGTAGATTTCTGTACTTTTGTTCCTTTTATAGCTGGTAGGGAGTGTTTTTTTGTCTTACCCACCCTTTTAAGTGGGTAATGGACGCTCCTGGTAGTTCTGGTGGTCGAAATGAGAGTGAAGAGGTATCCGAGGAGATGGTAGACAGGTTACCGCGATCTGTGCAGTACTGGTTTTACGGTAGGGAATATACTGAGGAGGAGAGGCTTGAGCAGCTTCTCCGAAGTCAACGAGGAGGTCGTCAGACCTCCAGAGGTGCTCGCGGTAGGAGAGGTAGAGGTCGGAGTCGGAGGGGAGGGGATCGCAGGGGTGCGTCCTCCTCGATTCCTCAGGCTTCAACTTCTGGGCCGAGCTTCTTTTCCGAGCCCGTTCCCCTATCCTATATTCTTCCTCCTCCACCATTTGGGCAAGGTTCGGGATCTGTTTTAGATCGGATCCCACCTTTCCAGTTGAGTAATAGTTCTTCCAGCATCTCTTCATCCGAGCTGGGTTTTCCCAAATCGGAAATCCCCGCTACTTTTGATGACTCGGCATCCAGTCAGGTGCCCTTCGTCGATCTTCTTAGTAGTTCTGACGACTCTATCCCTTTTTCTTGGAGTCCAGGCCCGGTACCATCTGATTTAGATGATTCTGGGTCAAGTCAGGTTGATTATATTTCTGACCCGACTCCTTCGTGTTCCAGGGACCTGACAATGGACAATTCTGATGTCAACGAATGGGTTCTTCTAGAAATCCTTCGTATGCGGTCAGTCATGACTCCAGCCGACGTCTCCCAGCTTCCTCTTGGGAATCCTGAGGGGGTCGACCTTCTTCCACCGGGCGATTTTCCGATATGCGCGGGCCCTATATCAGATGAGCCCTGCTTCTTCTTTTTCTACCGGGATCTGGTCACCAAGGTCGGAATCCGGTTTCCATTCACCGACTTCCAAATGGCCGTGCTGCGCCGGATTCGAGTGGCGCCTTCCCAGCTTCACCCAAATTCATGGGCTTTCATCCGAGGTTTTGAGCAGCTGTGCTCTTACCTCTTTATTCCTTGTACAGTCTCCCTTTTTTATTTCTTCTTTGATGTATATACGGCTCGGAGTGGTGCCGAGTTGAAAGAGAGGAAAGGGTGGGTTACCTACCGAGGTACCCCTGAAAGGGGGCTTTTCATCCCTTACTCTCAATCCTTCAAGGGTTTTAAGAATGCCTATTTCAAGGTGGCTTCCCGTTCCGATTCCCTTCCTTGGTTTGGCAAGGAGCTGCTAGATGATGGGAACTTGTTGTGCCACTTCGAGCTGTATTGGACGCGAAAACACTATCGACGTCGTCCAAGTCACTACGCTACTCCTGTGTCCGCGCTTTCCAGAGCTGAGAGGTTAGCGGCACGGATTTTACTTGAGTACACTGACGACTATGGCGTCGTTGACTTAAGTCGGATAGTAAATAAATTTGGGGATGATGCTATTTATGAATTTGGTATGTATGTCAAGTTTTTCATTTATTTTTGACAACAACCTTCTTGGTGCTTTTTAACACTGTATTTTCTGATTTTCAGTTGGGATGACTTCGGCTGATTACAAGAAGTATCTCCCCAAGCGAGCCGGCAAGGGCAAGTCGCGAGAGGCTGCCCCTTCTGAGCCCGAAGCGTCGAAGCGACGACGGGTGGACATGATTTTGGGGGATGAGCCACCTGCCGACGAGGTGGTTCCAATTGATGTCTCCTCCCCCCCACCGAGTCCAGCTCCGGTTCCGGCTCCAATTCCTGCTTCTCAGTGGACCCAGGGGCCGCTCCTCAGCTTGGAGCCAGGGGAGTTATGGAAGTCGGGCGTTTCTGACCGTCTTAGGGCGGCTATGAAGCCTCCCCCTAGTCTTTTCCTGGATTCTGGCTTGACCTCTTCTGTGAGGGTTATGCTGAAGCGCATGGAGGAGGACGCACTAAAGACGACCTCACTGATCCAGATATTTCAGGACCTCCTCCAGAATCGGGACCAGGCGAATGCGGCCATGTCATCCCTCTCTACTAAGGTCGCAGAGTTAGAGCAATCTAAGTCTGCCCTAGAGGTTAAATTTGAGGATCTGCAGAAAGAGGTGGACACGGCTAAGGAGGACCTGCGCCTCTCAGGTGAGCTGAGCGCCGAGAAAGAAGCCCTTACCCAATCTTTGGAGGGTAAAGATGTCCAACTGCGAGCGCTTCAAACTCAGCTCGACCAAAAAACTGCCGACTTTGAAGAGGCCAGGGACGCGGTGGTTAACGCGGCCGTCCAAGCTTTTGACAACGCCATCGCTCAGGCCCGAGTTCTCAACCCGGGGCTCATCGAAGAGGGCATGGACGTGTCTTATGAAGTGAAGGACGGCGTTATTACTCCGGGTTCTCCTGGTTCTGATGAAGAGGCTGAGACTGGGGCCTCCTAATTTCTGTTTCCAAATTTTTGTAATCATTGCCGTTTTTCGGCCAACTATTTTGTAATCGTTGCCGTTTTTCGGCTTAGCTTTTATTATGAACAAACTTTGATTAATCCGAGCTCGTCTACTTTTACCATATTGGCTTTATTTCTATTTACTTTTATGGCTTGCAAGTCGCAGACGTCCGATCTAAAAATGTTAATTCCTTTTTCGAAGGTTCATTTCTTTAGCGATCGTGACATACATGTCGGAATCAAAAACAACTGCTCATTTATTCATAATAAGACTTGTTACAAATCCGAGCTTTTCAGCCCGCTTATTTGCTTTAAAATCAATTCAAGTACATTCCGAGCTCCATGGCTCGTTTTATTTGTGGACTAGAGTCTAGTACTTACGAAGACACTACCTAACTGTAATAGGTTTTCAGCTTGTCAGCATTCCACGTTCTTTTTACTGGCTTCTTTGATAGTGTTTCCAGAGTGTAGGCTCCCTTTCCGAGGTTGTCCTTGACCCTGTAAGGGCCTTCCCAATTTGCTGCGAGCTTACCATCTTTGGCATTCTTGTTGCCGATGTCGGCTCTTCTCAGGACTAGGTCGCCACTCTGAAATGACCGAGGTCTTACTTTCTTATTAAACCTAGCCGTAACTAGGCGCTTGGCCATCATGTTTTTGTATCTGGCGTTCTCCCTGCACTCGTCCAACAGGTCGAGCTCAATTAGCAGTGCTTCATCATTTTGTCCCTCCGTGCCTTGCAGTCTTTGGGCCCTTCTCCAGGACGGTTCTCCGATCTCAACCGGAATCATTGCTTCGCACCCGTATGTTAGCCTGAAGGGGGTTTCTTCTGTTGCTGATTGAACACTGGTTCTGTACCCCCATAGGACTAGGTGTAATTGCTGTACCCAGTTTCCTTTGGCCTCGTCAAGCCTTTTCTTGAGTCCGTTGATTATTACCTTGTTAGCAGACTCGGCTTGTCCGTTGGTCTGGGGATGCTCTACTGAGGCGAAACGGTGTTTTATTTTGAAGTCGGACATGAGTTCTTGGAACTTCTTGTCAATGAATTGAGTTCCGTTGTCGGTTACAATTTCTGCAGGGATTCCAAACCGACTTACCAGGTTCCTTTCGAAGAAGCGTCGTATTCTGGCCGAGGTGATGGTGGCCAGTGGTTCAGCCTCGATCCATTTGGTGAAGTAGTCGACCGCGACTATCAGCCACTTTAGTTGTCCTTCGGCAGCAGCAAAGGGTCCTAAAAGGTCCATACCCCATTTAAAAAATGGCCAAGGTGCCGTTATGGTCTGTAATTCTTCTGGGGGTGCATGTATTATCAGCGCGTGCTTCTGGCACTGCTCACATCGCTGAACATGTTCCGTGGCGTCAGCCGCCATTGTTGGCCAGTAATACCCAGCTCTTAAAGCCTTTTTGGCCAATGCTTTGCCCCCCATGTGATGTCCGTTGATGCCTTCATGGATCTCGGATAACACATATTCAACTTCGTTTTTGTCGAGGCACTTCAACATGGGTGCGTAGAAACCCTTTTTGTAGAGCTGACCCTCTATAATGGTGAAGCAGGCCGAGTTCCTGACCAGCCTTTTTGCCTCTTTGGAATCATCTGGCAGGGTTCCTTTTTCAAGGTAAGCCACGATTGGTCTCCTCCAATCTTCAGAGTCGGTAGTTATCATTAGGACGCATGTTGGTTCCAAAATGCTTTGCTGAATGACGGTGCGGTGGTTGCCGGGTCCTTTTGAGCTTGCTAGTTTAGACAGGATGTCGGCCCTGCTATTCTCATTTCGAGGGATGTATTGGATCATTACCTCGTCGAACTCGGCAAACAGTTCCTTAACCCTTTGGAGGTACTTCATCAGGAGAGGGCCCTTGGCTTGGTACTTTCCCTCGACTTGGGAAGTGACGACCTGAGAATCGCTCATGATTTTGATTCTTTTTGCTCCGTGCTCTCTCACCTGCATAATCCCAGCGATAACCGCCTCGTACTCTGCTTGGTTGTTTGAGGTCGGAAATGCCAGGTGGAGCGAATGCTCGATTGATACTCCTTCCGGGCTTTCGATGATTACTCCCGCGCCGCTTCCTTTAGAATTTGAGGATCCGTCTACGTACACGGTCCAGATATCCTCTTCCGACTTCTCCTGTTCGTTGCCCGGGGTGAGCTCCAAGATGAAGTCGGCAAGTGCCTGTGACTTTATTGCTGGTCGAGGTTCGTACATTAAATCGAACTCGGATAGCTCGACAGCCCAATTGATCATCCTCCCAGCCAGGTCAGGCTTGTGTAGTATATGCCTGATAGGCTGGTTTGTCCGCACTATGATCCGGTGGCTTTGGAAGTAAGGTCGGAGCCTTCTTGCCGTTGTTAGCAAAGCGAATGCCACTTTTTCTAGCTTCTGGTATCGGAGTTCTGGTCCCTGCAACGTACGTCCAACGAAGTAGATTGGGTGCTGGTGATTGTCCATTTCCCGGACTAAGACGGCACTGATAGCTTCCTCACCTACAGACAGGTACAGGACCAGCGTCTCTCCGGGCTCTGGCTTTGTTAGAACGGGAGGGGTAGCCAAGCAAACTTTGATGTTGTCGAATGCCTTTTGGCACTCTTCCCCCCAACCGAATTCCGCCTCCTTCTTGAGGAGCTTGAAGAACGGCAGTGCCTTCTCGGCTGATTTTGGGAGGAATCTGGTCAAGGCGGCAAGGCGGCCTGTAAGTTGCTGGACCTCCCTTTTGTTCTGTGGCTGCTTCATTTCCAATACCGCCCTGCATTTGTCGGGGTTTGCCTCGATTCCTCGGTTTGTAAGCATGAACCCCAAGAACTTCCCAGCTGGTACTCCAAATGCGCATTTGGCTGGGTTCAGCCTGATCTTCCGAGATCTTAATTGCTCGAAAGTTTCTCCGAGGTCTGCGATGTGCGCTGAAGTGCTCATTGACTTGACGATCATATCGTCAATGTAAACCTCCAGGTTTCTTCCGATCTGAGTCTGGAAGACTCGGTTCATCATCCTTTGATAAGTGGCCCCGGCATTTTTGAGGCCAAATGGCATAACATTATAACAGAAATTTCCTTTTTCCGAAATAAAAGCCGTCTTATCATGGTCATCCGGGTGAAGGGGGATTTGGTTATACCCTGAGTATGCGTCCATAAATGAAAGCAACTGGAAGCCGGATGAGTTGTCCACTAGTTGGTCGATATTGGGCAGAGGATAGGAATCCTTTGGGCAGACCTTGTTGAGGTCTGTGTAGTCGACACAAATTCTCCATTTTCCGCTTGGTTTCTTAACCATTACTACATTTGACAGCCAGGTGGTATACTGTATTTCGCGAATGAATCCGGCCTCCAAGAGCTCGTCCACATGTTCGTTTAGAGCTTGGCGTCTGTCCACTCCAATCTTTCTCTTCTTTTGGGACACCGGCTTCGCTCCTGGATACATCGATAGCCTGTGGCAGCAAAAGGCCGGGTCAATCCCAGGAATCTCGGAGGCCTTCCAAGCAAATACGTCGGAATTGGTCTTTAGGAATTCTACGAGCTCGTCCTGAAACTCTAACTCCAGAGACTTTCCGACCTTTTCCCCCTTGTCCGGGGAGGGAATGCCGGATCCCCATGGTGGGACCGAATTGTCTCATAATAGCACTCCCTTGACTCTCTTTGATCTCCAGGAACTGTGATTATTTCAAGGTTGTGTCCTGGCATTTTCATGAGTTGGTGCTTGGTGGATATCGTCATGTCCCACTCGTGAATAGTGGGACGTCCAATGATTACATTATAGGAGGAGGAGGTGTCTACTACCACAAACCGAACTCTCTCCGAACGGAAGGAATCCTTCGTCCCGAGGGTCAGTTTGAGGTCGATATAGCCTTTTGGTGGAGATGCGTATCTGTTGAAGCCCAGAAGCTCGGCTAGTCGCATGGCTTGAGGTCCTTTTCATCCAAATTCATCCTTTTGAAGGCGTCCCAGATGGTATATCTACACAGCTTCCGTGGTCAAAGTCTAGATCTCACTCGACAATTGACTAGCACACCAGTGACCACCAATCCGTCAGTATGTCCTGGCACGACCTTTGCCAGCTCTGCCCTGGTGAAGTATATCGGAGGGGGTCGGGTCCATCGAGTCCGTGGTCAGATGGCCGGTCTCTAATTGACATCACCTCTTTTAAAGCATTCTTTTTGGGCGTTCGCCGTAGTTTCTCCGCCGCCCAATCCTCCGCTGATCACATTGCATTCAAATTCTGCTTCAGGAAAAGTCTCCGTTCTGTCGTCGACTTCCTTGCCCTTGGCGTTGCGGTCTTGCCTCTGGTCTCTTTTGTCTCCACGCCTAGGACTTCGGCTTCGGCTTCGACTTCGGCTTTTCTGTCTGGGTTTGTTGTTCTTCTTACCTTGCGTACGAATTATGTACTGTTTTAACTTTCCTGAGTATGTAACTGAAGTCTGAAGTAAGATGCAAC
>JAVKPL010014228.1:0-60000 GCA_032173675.1 Gastrolobium villosum
TTATTGTGAAAATAACATATATTTTGTATGTATTGGCTTTGTAAAGTTTGTATAATAATTATTATGCAATCTAGAAGTTTCAATAAATGATAATCTAATTTTCAATATATTACAACAAAAAGTCGGAACCGGGTAAACTCGATTTCAAGTATTTATCACAAGTATCTATCACATGTTGGATAAGAAGAAAAATTACATGTTAACAAAGTAAGAAAAACTAATCTCAATTACTAATACAGAGAGATCTTAAAACAAGTTTTTATTTCAGATTTTGACACATAAGTTTTATAGTAGTATCACATTCACGTGAAAATTACAAAACTAAATAAAAACAAATCCTTAGCTCAATTCAAATGCTATATTTATGTAGTACAAAATTCATACCTTTTTAGTATCCTATCCAAAGATTGAAATCACAATGACGATAGTATAGTAATAGAAACTTGCTAAAATGTACCAATAAATTTTCTTGGGTTTAGAATTTTTTAAACTATGATTGGGGAATAGGTCAAGTAGATAGAGTGGATTAATATATTGGATCGGTTTTCACCAATCAAACCGAAAATCAATCCAATCCAATTAAAATTTGCAGTTTTTTATTTTATTTTTGATTTTTCGATTTTCGGTTAATTCAGTTATCAGCTTTTCGGTTCGGTAATCGCGGTTTGAATCGGTTGATGAACATCCCTACTTTCTACTCTAACTACTCAGTCTATATTGCCAACTAAGTTATACCCGTTAGGTAACAAATTCTTTATTGAATTATAAAACTAGGACTTATATAATTAGAGGAAGGTTATACTTACAACCCATTTTCATTTACAATCTCTTGCAATCATATCTTAACTCTCGATTTCTGCCGATCAACGATTATTATTTTTACAAATCAAACTCATTAATTAATTATTAATCACAATAAATAAGAATCGTTAATTGACAAAAATCAACAATTAAGATATGATTATAAGAGATTATAAATAAAAATATGATATAAATATATCATTTCTCATATAATTAAATCGAATTGACTTGCATCATCTCACCAGCTTTTCACCTACCATAAGCGTAGTATATTTTTGGATAAATGAACTTTATTTTTTCAAAGAAAAGCAATTGTTAAATATAGCACTTCCGTGCACTTAATTAACTATTAAACTAATGGTGGGACTTGATCCTCGGATATCCCTTCCCCACCTTTAATTATTTGGCATTTATATTTCTGTAGATTTGGTTTTAATGGAACATATTATTTTATTTTTTGCCACTAATTTTTTTTAGATATAACTCATTTTGTATTAAGATGACGATTCTTGTTTGGAGATATGCATAAAAAGTCAACAAATCCCACTCATGAATAGCTATTTTGGCCTTGAATTTATCTTCTTCTTTTTTATCTTTAGTAATTTGAGTTTGGACTCATAAATAATTACTATTGTTTAGTATTGCTAAGCCTATTTATATTTTCTCATAAATAGAGTATTTTGTCACAAATATGGTAAAGTGAATACAGAGAAATATTATTTCACGTGACTTACATTGAATAAACTAGAATAAATTTATATCTTTACTTTTTCTTCCCTTCTCCCTTTTAAATTTTGAGATTTGTGTGTGAGTGATAGTTCGATCCCAAATAGCCAAGAGAAATGTCGAAAGGAAATTGAAAGCCATGTGTGATTTAGAAGAAAAGAAAAATGAATATGAAAACGAAGATAATCCTCCCCGATAATCTTGCAATTGGAGCCATGTATTAATATAGGAAAAAATATTTATCCTTTTAAATGAAATAATTTATGTCATTTCACTCTAAAAAAGGTGTTACTCACATCTTTATATTTTTTTTTTACTCTTTTTCTCTTCTCCTTTATTTATCTCTTTCTCTTCCTTAAAATGACACAATTTTACATCTTTAAAATAATACACATTTTGCCCATTAATATATAATATAAGCCGAATGCATGCAGCTTTGCATACAGCTTTTTGTTTGCACTTGTTAAAATTTTGCTTGGATGGAAATCATGTATTATAATGCCGAGATTGTGTTTCATTAGTCAAATCTTGGTACATATAAAAAGGGATATTATAATATATAGACAAGTAGCATTATTTAATTAACGATTAGTATTGAAAACAATGGTCAGTTAAGATTAAAACTACGTCTCAGCAGATCTTTATTATTAATTAGTTCATTCTGTGAATTTTTAAAGGGGAATGATATTGTAACAACCAAATTTGTGTTACTACCATGTTACTACCAGTCAATCTCACCGTTAGATCGCTTATGTTGATCTAACGGTTATATTTATTTCCATCTTTGTATGGTCATGATTCCCCAAATTTAAAGTAAAAGCATTAAATATGGGAAATCATGACCATACAAAAGTAAAAATAAATATAAAATATTAAATTTGGGGAATCATGACCATACAAAGATGAAAATAAATATAACTGTTGGATCAACATAAGCGATCTAACGGTGAGATTGACTGGTAATAATATGGTAGTAACACAAACTTGATTGTTACAATATCCTTTCCCATTTTTAAATCTCAAAATTTGATGGTATCATGAATGGGTAAAGTCTATGGCGGTGACAAATCGATATTATCACTAACTTCAAAGACTAAGGACAAGTGAAAGCAATAAACTTTTTTACATATATTATTACTATTATTTAATGTTAATACATATTTTGAACAACAATTTTCTTTAACTGATTACGTGATTAATATGTCGGAACTCGTAACTTCGGAAATTGAGGATATTTTAGGGGAATCGTAATAGATATTTGTTAATTAAAATAATAATAAAATGGAATATAGCTATCATTAATCATAAAAGAGAAATATGATAAACGGTATTAGGTAGATTATTTTTTAAATTTCGTAAAAGATATACTGAGTATTCAGTATTATGGAAGTATTCAAAATATCTTAATGAAAGTGATACCTGTATTAAGATAATGTAAAAAAAAAGGAGAATTATTGTTCTAATTCTCATAATTATTTTTGAGACGCTATAAATTATATATTTTTTAGGTAGTTAAAAATACAGTTGCCCTGTTTACAAAATGATCGGTCCAATATAATATGGGCAGTCCAAAGTGTATCGGGTAAAATCATACACGGTTGAAGTAAGAAGGCTTTTGGGGTTGCCAAGTTTCTGGGCTGGGGGTGGTAGATGATAAGGGGAGGACTTTGATTCTCCTTCAACGCGATGATCCTGACTAGAGGAGGTACTTGCACTCTGACGCTCAAGTCAGTATCAATGTCAGGATTATGTGTATTCGTACTGAATTAGATAGTTATACTTGAGCATGTACCCTGTGTTTATATAGTGGTTCTGATTCTGCCTTAAGAAGACGGTATGATCTCTGATTGACTGTTTAAGGGCTGCAGGTTCAGCAGGTGCTTTCGTAGCTTTATCTCATTATGTCAGGGTATCTTGGTAGAGTGGTGGCAAGCTGGTGCTGTCTTCTGTTTATTTGTTTAATGACGCGGTGGATCTTTACTCGTTCCTTCGATTACTTCCATATTCCTGAAGTCATGTTGAAAGGCGGTTCATGCGCGATGGTGGCATCACGCCCTGTTATGCACGATGGAGGCCATCGCGCCTCAATTTGGGCTTAGTGGTTTTGGGCCTTGTTCTATGAATTTTGACTTTTGATAGGCCTGCTATATTTTATCCAGATTACAAAATAAAAGATTTATCTACTTGATTTCAAAATTAGGGTGAGTTACATGTTTTAGCAAGAGTTAAAAGATGCTTATAGTGCTTACAAAAAAAAAAGGTGCTTATAGTAGTAATTATTAATGAGTTAATACATCAAAATAATGTATAACTTAATAAGGTCTATGGGAGCCGGTGGGATTAGATCTGATAAGGGATTAATGTATTAACATCATTCTCCCAATGCAATTCTCAATAATTAATATACTATTTTAATATTAATATATTAAAATAAAAAATAATTTTTCAATATATTAGCTTTAAAATATTGGAGATTTTTATTTTTATTAACATATTTTTTATACACACTGATCAATAGATTTTTATAAAAATTAATATTATACGATATATATGGAAGGATTATATAAATTCTTTATTAAAAAGTATTTTTATCAAAAATATTTATTTTTATCCTACCTAATATTATACCATGCATTACTAAACACCGGATGATATTATCTTATATAATAATAATATATTATCTTATACACTACCATGCTAAATCCTAGATAATATTAAAATTTAATCAGGTTTTATGCAATCAGAACTTATGATATATTGTGCACCAAATATACCTAATATTTATTAGTATAAATGTAATTAAGATGCATGGGATTTTAAAATATAACAGAGTAATTAATGGTAATTGACTTAACTTATATGATTGAATAATGGGCTTTTTGACCCTTTTGACCCTTATTTAATAAATAATTACTAATTTGACCCTCATTTATAACTAATACGAAAATTTAACCCCTCACAAAAACATAACACCAATCTGCCCCTGTTTGACCGTTGACCGCGCAGCCTACCCGGGTACACACCTATGTACCCGGGTATTTTTTGAATTTTCTGACCTACCCGGATAAATAGGTGTGTACCCGGGTAGATGTATGCATTTCTGGAAAATCTTTGCATTACTTACCCGGGTACATAAGTGTGTACCCGGGTAAGTGACTTGCATGCATTGAAGGTGCATTAATGGTTGAAGTGTTGAAGGACACCCGGGTTTCTATCACAACAGTCTTTTTATGATTGACTGATGGTGGTATATAACATTATATACTAATGCTAATGCTGCTAGTACTTGTTACTTTCACTGTGCTTTCTCTGCAATTTTTTTTTTTCTTTTTCTTTCAATTGATTTGATCCAATGTGCCGCCGTTTTGCCCCATGTGAGTCGGGTGCCTTTGCTTTATTGTCTGCTTAGACATGCTACTGAGATATGACAAGGAAGAAAAGGCCGCGAGAGCTTATGATTTGGCAGCTCTAAAGTACTGGGGTCCCACCGCTACCACCAACTTCCCTGTAAGAGTCACTTCTTGTACATGGATCATTATTGGAACTTGGCATCACTTACCTTATTTCTATCTTATTTCTCAGGTTTCTAATTATGCAAAGGAATTGGAAGAGATGAAACATGTAACAAAGCAAGAATTTATTGCATCACTGCGAAGGTTTGCATGATGAGTTGGCCTTATTAAACTTTTAACACTGTAGTACTTCTATGCAACTACTGAAAATTGGATTTCCATTCATGCAGGAAAAGTAGTGGTTTTTCTAGGGGAGCTTCCATATACAGGGGTGTTACAAGGTTTGAAAATTTAAATGATTTAACATATTATTAATGCGTTTTTACATTTTTCCTATGTTTTTATATTTCTTGGATCCTGCAGGCATCATCAACAGGGTAGATGGCAAGCAAGAATTGGCCGTGTGGCTGGAAACAAAGATCTATACTTGGGAACATTCGGTAAATACTTTAGCTTCCATGGTTCCAATGTTATAAAAGATGATTGGATTGTTAGAATAGAATATGGTAAACGTAAGAATGACTGGTATAATCTAGAACTTTATTGTAGTTTTGCTGACTTAAAGTTTAAAACAGTTCTTTTCATTTATACTAAGTAGAATATTCTAAATATAATCAATCATCTAATGCATTTCACATGGTAACAGCAACTGATGAGGAAGCAGCAGAGGCATACGATATTGCTGCCATAAAGTTTAGAGGTGCAAACGCGGTAACAAATTTTGAGATGAATAGATATGATGTGGAAGCCATAATGAAGAGTTCTCTTCCAGTTGGTGGGGCAGCAAAAAGGTTGAAGCTTTCCCTAGAATCAGAGCAGAAACCCCCCTCTGAGCAGTACTCAGCAGAACCAACAGTGTGCAAACGTGAGTAGCAGCATCAATTTCTCAGCCATTCATCAGCCAGTTGCTTCAATCCCTTATGGAATTCCATTTGATTCAACAACAGCATATTATCATCACAATCTCTTCCACCATTTTCATCCTACCAATGCTGAGTCAGTTGTAACTTCAACCAATGCAACTGGAATGACTGCACTGCCACCAGCAACAGCAGCTGAGTTCTTTATATGTCTGAGACACTTACCCGGGTACACACTTATGTACCCGGGTAAGTAATGCAAAGATTTTCCAGAAATGCATACATTTACCCGGGTACACACCTATTTACCCGAGTAGGTCAGAAAATTCAAAAAATACCCGGGTACGTAGGTGTGTACCCGGGTAGGCTGCGCGGTCAACGGTCAAACAGGGGCAGATTGGTGTTATGTTTTTGGGAGGGGTTAAATTTTCGTATTAGTTATAAATGAGGGTCAAATTAGTAATTATTTATTAAATAAGGGTCAAAAGGGTCAAAAAGCCCATTATTCAATCATATAAGTTAAGTCAATTACCATTAATTACTCTGTTATATTTTAAAATCCCATGCATCTTAATTACATTTATACTAATAAATATTAGGTATATTTGGTGCACAATATATCATAAGTTCTGATTGCATAAGACCTGATTAAATTTTAATATTATCTAGGATTTAGCATGGTAGTGTATAAGATAATATATTATTATTATATAAGATAATATCATCCGGTGTTTAGTAATGCATGGTATAATATTAGGTAGGATAAAAATAAATATTTTTGATAAAAATACTTTTTAATAAAGAATTTATATAATCCTTCCATATATATCGTATAATATTAATTTTTATAAAAATCTATTGATCAGTGTGTATAAAAAATATGTTAATAAAAATAAAAATCTCCAATATTTTAAAGCTAATATATTGAAAAAATATTTTTTATTTTAATATATTAATATTAAAATAGTATATTAATTTTTGAGAATTGCATTTGTCAATGATGTTAATACATTAACCTCTTATTAGGTCTTATCCCTTCCTGTTAGGCCGGATTAAGTTATACATTATTTTGATGTATTAAGGGATTCTACTGTATAAGCTTATATTATATGATGATCACATCAAATAGCTAAAATTGTCATAACGTTTTCACCAAAAAAAATAAAAATTGTCATAACGTATTGTAAAAGAACCAATTCAACCCAAAAGCTTAAGCTATTGAGAGAGACTACACTAATGGTTTTACATATCTCAACACGCCCCCTCACACGAGAGCCCACTAGGCTTAAAGGATGGACAATGCACAAGCCCACCTACCTGTGCGAAGAAAGAAATTCCACCAGAAAGAAAGTGGGGGCTATGAGAATCGAACTCGGTATACGAGGCTCTGATACCATGTAAAGAATCACCCCAACCCAAAATCTTAATGTGTTATGTGAGTGCTTATTTAATGGTTCATATTATTCTTTAATACACCACCACATGCAATAGCCCTTTGGATTTGGAACGTGGATAATGCATAGGCCCAATTTTGTTTTTTCTTTTTTTGGTTTACCTTATGCTTATTTACTCCACAAGTGGGGGCGGTGAGAATCGAACTCGTGACCTCATGGTTACTGAAGCTTGATACCATCTAAAGAATCAATTCAACCAAAAAGCTTAAGTTATTGGGTGAGCAGTGGCGGAGCCACTCCTATGCCAGCAGGTGCCTTGGCACCTGCTTGGTTTTAAATTTTTTTATTTATTATATATAAATATATAATTAATTATAATTAACAAATATTAAATTTATAATTTGGCACCACCTAAATAAAATATTATATTTATGTTTTTCAATCAGAAAAATAAAATTCAATACCCAGATCCTTTTAACTGATCTATAAATTAAAATCACTTTCAAAGCTCTAATATGTGACTTAAAATGAAGGAGAATCCCTTTGACTCTAAATGTTGTCTGTATGCTTTAATTTATAGTTAATATCTCAATTGTAAAATGAAATTTATAGAAAAGTATTATATGTGTGTGTTTTCATATCCTTATGCCAATGTTTGGTTCATTACTTATCATGCTGTGAGAGAAAAGTGAAATTCTTATGTTTGAAATGCTTCCGGAAAAGATTAGTGCCTGTTTATATTTTTTTTTTTGGTGAAAATTTTATATGTTTTCTTTAATATATAATCATTCAGAAAAATATTTCCGCAGTTAATGCATATAAGTTATCTGCATTTACTCCTAAAATGATGTCGTTTTGGGATTGAGCAATTAAAAAATTATAATTATAAAGACTATAATAACCCTGTAATAAATTAAAATTATAAAAACACCATAATTTTCAACCCAAAACGACGTCGTATTGGGCTCTCTGCAGATAACTTATCTATAGTGGACAACAGAAAAAATGAACCCATAATCATTAACGATTGTTCATTTGAATTTTCATTGTTATGTGATATTATTTAATACATAGTTTAGATAACTATGTTAGAATTCATAATAATTTTTTTTGTTTAATTTGTGTAATTACGGTAAATATCTTGATAATTTGATGCGTTAAAAATTTTTGACACCACCTAAACTTTTGATCTGGCTCCGCCACTATGGGTGAGGCTACGTTAATAATTTTATATATCTCAACACGTATAATATAAGATTATACTATCAGGCCTTATAGATTACATCAAACAAACCCTTAATGCATACACGAGCGTGAAAACAATTGCGGAAGAAATACTAATTACGAGAGAGTATAATTATTTGGTGTCACGAGTAATTGGCATGCCATAACTAGAAGTGAGAATTTGGATTAGTAAATTACACATGAATAACTTGTAAATTTGAATAGTTTTTTTTTTTTGGTAGGTGAAAGTTCAGGTGGGGTTAAACATCCCGGTGGCGGAGTCACTTACTGTTTAGGGGTGGTGTTGATCCAGATTAAATTTTAACAAATTGTACTTAATATATATAATTATATAATTAATTATAATTTGGCCCAGTCTAAAATTGTAATTTTACCTGAGTTATAATTTATAATTTGGTTCTATTAAAAAATTAAAATATATTTGGTGAGAGATTTAGGTAAGTTGTATTAAATTATATGTTCTATTTTCACTTATATAAAAAAATTAAAATATATTTAATAAAATTATACCTTTTTTTGATGCTGTCTACTCAAATATTTTGTATTTAATATAATTTAAATATATTATAATATAAACTACTTAAAATTAAGAAAAATAAATACATATATAATTTTGTTGGTCCAGGCTCCGATTGGAGCATGCTCCACCACAGCCTTTATCCCACTTGGTTTTTTTATACACGTGGATGAAAAGCATAATATAAAATTACAATTGTGGTATTAGTTGATGAAAATGATAATTAACTTAAAATACGTGTCAAATTCGAATTTACGTATTATATATTGACAACACGAATAGGACATGGATTTAAATGAGACAATCCAAAAATAAAGTCTAATGTTTGCACCCCTAAGACAGCATTGATAAGTATAAAATCAGGAATATGCGTTTAAACTCAAAATAAATTACACATAAGATAAATGAGAAGACTTAAAAAAAAAAATACAATAGAAAACAAAAATGGACTAAGTATTTAAAACAAAATAAATACCTTTGATAAAACAAGATATGTCTTCATCTCATATATTTTATGAAAATATATATATATATATATATATATATATATATATTTTTTTTTGGAGATGAAATAAAATATTTCTGTTTATACTGTAAAAAATATATTTTTTATTATATTTACATAAAAAGTGAATGAGGAAATATTTTTTTTATTATATTTACATAAAAAGTGAATGAGGTTCATTAATTTCTTTCTTCAAAATAAAACTTATTTATTTTTATGTAAGTGTAATTGAGAAATATAAATATCAAACCCATACTTTATTCTTTTAACTTTTTTTGTGTTTTCTTTTCGACTAAGCAAAAGGTCGTTTGTTTGGGTTTGATTTGGGTTTTTTTCCTTAATTAATTTTCATAATATATTTTCACCTAATAAAGAAAAGAAGAATCTTCCAGAAATGGTTTAGGCTTTCAGATACACGTTCAGTGCGCTCTGATTAAAAATATGAAAAATTGCTTACCAAAAAAAAATTAAAAAAAATGAAAAATTATAAAAGCGTGTTGTCAGATACGGGATGAGTTCACACTTCGTATTCTATTCTATTTTTTGCTTTACAAACACAGTGAATCTTACAAATTTAATTTTACAGCTTCTGGATTCTATTCCATACTATTACCAGTACTTATCAAATTCGATAATTATACCATTATTATGTGATTGGATATATTGTATTAGGTTATATTTTCAATTTTTTATTTTTTTATATATTTATAATTATAATTATACCATTATTTTTAGTTTGTCCATCTCAGTATTAGGTATGGTGGTCATTATTTATATTTTATAGCAAAGTGATTTTTCTTCGTACATAGTAGGATTATAATTGCACCAAATAAAAATGATTTAAATAATAAAAAGAAAACTTATTTTATTATTTAGATTTTGAAAATTACTATGATTCGTTTTAAAATAAAGAGTAAAGTTATCTCCAAAATAAAAATAAAAATAAAGAGTAAAGTAAAATTTAGGTTCTTAATAAAAATTACGGATTCTTTTTCAATTTCTTAGAAAAAAAATTGATTTGTGATCTGAGATTTAAAATAGACTTAGTTATCAAAATCGTACTTCTTCTTAAATTCAAAAATAAAATAAAATTCACATTAATCTATTAAAAGGATTAATATAGATCTATTTTAAATTTTAAAAGGATCACAAATTATTATTTTTTGGAAAAGAATTAAATTAGACTCCATAATACTTGATGAATAGCAAAAAGTTATTATACTCTAAAATAAATTATTTGAATGATTTCATAAATAAATGGGTTTAGATCATATTTAAAAATCATACATTTTTTTTATCTCTTATCTCATAATTAAAGAATATAAACTAGCGATCGTGCTTAAATAATATTATTACATGATCAGATTTTCACATTAACGATCCAAATCCTAAATAAAAAGACAAGTAAGAATAGTCAAAGAAACCACTGACATCGAGAAAACATTGAAGAAAGAACAGCTTCATAGTTTATATAGATGCAACCATTTTGTACTTTTGAGTGAAGGGATCCCTTGCAACCACATATTCTGTGTTGAGATTCCATTTTGCTTAATTTTCTCAATGGAGAACATTTTGGGTCTGCTCAGAATTCATGTTGAAAAAGGGGTCAATCTTGCTATCAGGGATGTAGTGAGCAGTGACCCTTATGTGATCATCAAAATGGGCAAGCAGGTCAGGTTTCTCCACTTCTGTGATATCATCAAAATTGTGTTTTTCTGAATCTTTGTGATGATTGCTCTTCTTTTGGTTGCAAAGTTGTGTTTTTTTCTTCTTCTGGGCATTCTGTGACAAGTCTCTGGTGCTTCTTGACTCTGTTCCTGTGTTAATCTTTCTCCTGATTTTTTTTTTGTTAATAGTACTGATTCTGAAGTGCCTGGCTTGGCTAAGCGTTAAACTCGCTTGCCGTGGTGTGTCAGGTCGCGGATTCGAATCAGTTTCTTTGCAAAAAGTAAGGGAAAGATTATGTAGAGTATTCCCTTCCCCAGATACTCACGAAGTGAGTATTTGAACTGGGTCGGCCCTTTTAATAGTACTGATTCTGATGATTTTTCACCTTGTTGACTTTTTACCTGACCAACAGTGGAGTATCTGTTTCGTTTTCATGTTTTTTCAATATCTTGTTTTGGTACTTTGTTTAAGCTGTGTTCATCCGTGATAAGTGATGATAAATTTTCTGTTTGCATCCTAAAATAGCTCTTCGGTGATTCTTTCTTCATTAGAATTAGATTATGCACTAAGCACTGCAACTAATTCAACTTGTTAAAAGATAGGTTGAGATTTATGTGCAAGGGGGGTAATTAAGTCTATATGTTGTAACTATATATATAGTCAAAAGTTAGAATAGAATGTTTTATATAATCAACAATATGTTTTTCCACGATTTGGGTTAATTATTTTGTTTGTTGGCTTTAAATTGAAGAGGGGTAGCAACCTTGTGAGTTTCTTGTTGTGTGTACAATACATCCAACTCATTACTGCATTTTATGTGATATGCAGAAGCTGAAGACTCGTGTAGTGAAGAAGAATCTAAATCCTGAGTGGAATGATGACTTGACTTTGTCCATTTCTGATCCTCATGCACCAGTCCAACTAGTAAGTAGCTGTTCTTGTAACAGTGTGTGTTTCAGTACCACAGAGCAAAAAGTTGGGATATAAAAAAATTAAAATTGCATTGAATATCTTTGTTAGGCATGTTGCTGATGCATATTCACTAATGAAGCTCTTCAATTTGTCAAACTCAGAGAAATTGGGATAAAAACTGTGTGTTCTATCACTAGAATTGATGGGCAGAATATTTGGCATTATTTGTGCAGATTTGTAACTGCAGAATATTTGCCAAATATTCTGCAGATACACAGTTACAAATCTGCAAATACTGCCAAATATTCTGTAGTTACACAGTTACAAATCTGCACAAATAATGCCAAATATTCGGCCCATCAATTCTAGTGACACAATTTGCAGAAACTTGATCCGTGTATAACAAAACATTTAAACCATATGAACATTATCTTAGAATCAAGATGTTAAACTTTGGGGATTATGAAATTATCATTTGTGGGGTTTGGTGAAACATTGCATAATTATGTTACTTAGTGTGCCTATTGAGAAGATCATGGAAGTTTGAATTAATTCAATTTATCAGCACATTCTATTGAATTAAACAAGGGCAATAATATGAATGTCCTGTGATGCAGTTTGTGTATGACAAGGACAGATTTAGCTTGGATGACAAAATGGGGGATGCTGAGTTTTCCATTGGTCCATTTCTTGAAGCAGTGAAGATGCGTTTGGAAGATCTTCCTAATGACACTATAATTACAAGTGAGAAACCTAGCAGACAGAATTGTTTAGCAGAAGAGAGTAAAATTGTGTGGAAAGATGGCAAAGTTATCCAAAAAATGGTTCTTAGACTAAGAAATGTTGAGTGTGGGGAAGTGGAGCTCCAGTTAGATTGGATTGACATTCCTGGTTCAAAGAAACTGTAGGTCACAACATGTTGGCATATTGTACATATGAGGCTTGCACCCTCATAAACCAGCAGCACCTTATGCTTTAGTTTCTTCGGTCTTTTTATCTCTTCTCTTTTTCAACTTCAAAATAATTCAGCATGTTGAAATGTCTTTTTTCTGCTGGCTTTTCGTTGATGGTATTGTAACAATGACTAGTAGTGAGTGAAAAGAATGAGAAATGCTGTTTCCACTGTTGTAGTTCAGACTTTGAATTATGCTGTAGTCTTATTTAATATACAAGGAACATAAGAGAAATGATGTTGTATTTAATTAGAATCTCCTTAGTTCAGACTTTGATATAATACATTTTGTCGTATATTTTTGTTTACAATAAGTTTAATTTTTACATTTTGATGGTAATATAATTTGTACCAAAGAAAAAGGGCAAGTGCTTGGGAGGAAAAAGGGTTTAAGAATTATATGAAAGATTTGGGTATAACTTGTGGCTTCTTTTGAAATGTGACCTTAAAGGGTTCGAGATCTTGTGTATGCAGAAAATCCTCGCTGTGAGACTCACCTGCCAATAATAGGTAACCGACGCGGGTCGGACTGGACATAGTCGGGACGAAGTCCCGGAAACCAGTGGAGCAATCAAAAAGAAAAAAAAGAAAGAAATGTGACCTTAAAAATTGTATTTATCTTGTG
Source organism: Gastrolobium villosum (assembly GCA_032173675.1). Taxonomy (NCBI): domain Eukaryota; kingdom Viridiplantae; phylum Streptophyta; class Magnoliopsida; order Fabales; family Fabaceae; genus Gastrolobium; species Gastrolobium villosum. Next base: position 13,718 of record JAVKPL010014228.1, read on the forward strand.
AGTAACAACTTAATTGTTATAAGATTTATTGCACCAATACTGCTCATTTTTAATATACATACATGATACATGCCGGTATGTGTTGATTTGGCAATGGCAGCATCTATCTCTTGAGCATAGGGCTCTTTTGTTTTGTTTTTAATGTAAATGGGAGTTACCGGTTACATTCATGGGGGCTACATATATTTTAATGAGGAAAACAACGTGCACGAGGTTGATATTAATTTCGTCAAAGTTGCTACTATATATATTTATGTAGGAAAAGAAAGCTTTAATATCTCCTCTTTTGGGGGATCAAACCACCACGCCCCTCAACTAAGAGAAGTTTTGGATTGGTTGGCTAATTTGGCTTTCTTTTCCTAAGTAGGTTAGATTTTTAGAAAGATCACTATCCATATTTCTCGTGGCTTGAATTCAACTATGCAGGATTACAAACACGTTCATGGAAAATAAGGGGCATGGGATGAACAAATCAAATCATGTTTTTTCTCAACTTTTGTTTGTGTTCAATGTTCATCACAAGCATTACAACAACTTAACCATTATCCTTTAATCCCACGGTAGAAACTTAAGAGTTAAAATATCTATTCAATTATAATAACATTTGCAGTGATTTATTTGGAATGTGAAAGGTTCGAATTTAATAAGGGTTAAGTGTGTGTGATTTTTAAGGACATAAATTATGTCATTTTAATTTTTTTATACTATGTAATGCGGGTAGTAAATATTTATAATATAAAAAGTTACTTTTCCCCTCTCTATTAGTAATATTGAGAAACCATTTGATAAACATTGATTAGTTTTAGTTTCATATTTGTAAAATTTTATGACTTATTTATATATAATGTTCAAATTAGCAAGTTTTTCTAAATATTAAGTCATTACGACCTCATCTCGAACACTAACATGATCATGATTAAATAGCATAGATCCGAATGAAGGGTTCAACTCAATAACATCTCTAAAGGTCCAAAGATAAAAACATGATTAGTAAAAAAATTCGTGTGTCATGCATATATGCAATCTCGAAAATACACAACTAAAGTGACAATAGTTTAGGACTCATGAACCCTTCTTAATAGCTAATGGCTAAGGAATATGCACAAAATTCCAGCTAAGCTTACGTATAATAGTTTACCAAAAGCATCCGACAGATGAGATATAGTGACAAAGTCATCACAATCCACCAATAAGAATGCATCTATCCATTCTAAGGTGGCATAAAACGATAACAAATAGGCCATGCCGTTTCTATAAAATAGAGGCTTAAAGTCCATATATAATCATTTTTTTTTGAAGATATTCCAATCGATTTATCGCTTCGCGACTAGTTCGATTCAGGGAGATCCGAAATTAAGGCTTTAAATCCCTTTTAAAGACGGTACTGGAGAGAAACGAACACATACTATTACCGTCATATATTCAGTTTTCTGATGCCAGCTGAGCTACCATTATTTGGTATAATCATCTTCTTTTAATTTACTTAAGCTTATCACTCAAATAATGACTTGAGCATTAGAGTACGTAAAATATTCTATCTATCTCTGTCCCTAGACAAACAAACTTCTCCAACATTAGTAACATCATTTTGCATATATCATTCTGCACAGGAGAACAAGAGGTCTCGTTGCAATCATCCTTCAATTACCACTTGGACAAAGATCAATTCTGTATGATCCGACCCAATTTCTCTTGGAGTGAAGTCAAAATAATTATTGCGTTAAGCCAAATTAAACTCATACCAACTTAAGCTACTGATATGTGATTATACTATTCAAATATCAACAATTTTATTTTATTTATATATTACTTTTATTACGTTATTCTTACCTGTGTTCTTTTTTAAATAATAAAATAAGATAAATGTATTTTCTAATACAAATTCTCCTTACTTTGCCAAACAATTAAGTGTAACAAAACGAAAAATATAAGTATAGCCAATAAGAAAATAAAATAAAAACAAGAACAAATGAATTTAATTCGTTTTGCTTAAAAAACCTTATTTAACTGACTAACAGAATCAAGAAAAATTATGCTTAAACTCATTATATATAAATTATGCTTAAACTCACTAACAGTTAAGATTTCGTTATAAGAGTTTATAAACTAAGTATCTCTTCTTTATATACACAGGGGTTTTTTACTAATCTTACTACCCAATCTTAACCGTTGATTTCCGTTAATCTAATGGTTATAATTTATGGGGTCATATTTATTAATTAATTATTAATTTATAATAAATTATAACCGTTAAATTGATAGAAATCAACGGTTAAGATTTGGTAATAAAAGGTAGTAAGAAAAATAGATAGTAATTATAACATTTCTCACATATATATATATATATATATATATATATATATATATTGCATATTTTTAAATATGAAAAAAAAATTAAACAAGTGAAACTACCATCAAATAATAAAAATTACATTAACATAAAATAATAGGATTGGATGTTTCTTAAGTTAGGTAAGAGATAACATTATCTCTTATACACATACATATGTATATATGTAAGAGTGTATATGATCCATATTTATTTTTTCTTTCTCTTTACTCTTTACATGATCCCATATGAATATTGCTACGTGTTTATAAAAAATAATTTTAGCTGATCAATTAAACCAAAAGTAATATATACTACCTTATAAAAAAAAATAAAAAAATATATACTACCTATTATTATTAGCTTTCAGATGAGGAAAAGGAAGAAAAAAGGTTTGAGTGTGATTTTTCTTTTTCTTCTTGTTCTTCTTCGTCTGCGCTTGCCGTTTGAGTTCAAAGTCATAAGAAGACAAGGCACACGCTTGGGAATCCTCCACCGTCCACTAATCCCGAATTCCGACACGTGCAGATTATCGGTGCCTTCCTTTTTCGCCACGTGGCCTTTTTAACAAAACTATCGTTTTTGGCCTCGAAGACAAGAGTGAAGAAGTGCGTGAGTCTTAACCAGAAGATATCAATCAGTAGAGAAGACAAGGGTTCTCATACTCTCTCTGTAAGAGTTTTCTTATGTCTTATTCTTAAAATTTTCATTCATCAAATGTGGTGCACTGTGTCTCTTTCTTAATGAATCATAATCATAAGTCATAACATTTTTCTGGGCTTTCAGGGAAAATAATGGTCTAGTTTAATATTCACTCAATGATTATGTCTTGGTAGGTAAGTGTTTGTGTTTAAGCAAAGCATCATAGGTTTCAAGTAAGCATTGAGTGAGTTTAGAGCTTAGTGTTGGTTGAGGATTATATATCATAGAGTTTAAAGTTTAGAGCATTATAGAACTCCCTTTTAGACTTTACTGTTGATTGAGAATGATATATTTTAAAATGGTTTTATAATTCTCATTTTGAGAATTGAAATTTTATTGTACACCATTCGATTTATGTGCTGAGTCCTGTACATAATTATGGGTCTCACATTTTTTTTGTCTATACAACATAAGATTTCAGTTCTCATGTAACTTGAGAATTATAAAGCCCATTTTAAAAAGGGTTGTGTCTTTGGTAGTTGTTTTTGTATCTCTCTTTTATTTTGGAGTTAAGAGATTTCAACTTTATGTCTTGTTGGCAGTTTAAATGTGAGTGGTGAGGAACATGCTACTATGGAAATTTGTTATTTTTTGATGGATTGGGACATTGTTGATTCTTGTTAGATGTAAAATTGATATTCTTGTTGATAGAGGAGAAATCTTGTTACCTATCCACAACATAGTTTCCTTTATTGATATTTTAAATTGTTTGTAATCTTTAAATATAATTGTCAAGGTCACTAGTTGATTTACATTTTAGTTGGGCCATCTTGGTTATATTCAACAGAAGTATCTTTTTGGAAGACAAGAAATGTTTATTTTGATTCACATACTTTCATAACTGCAAGTGTAGAAAATCTTGGTTTCTACCTTTTCATCTCCAAAGGAGAGGAAAGGGGAATTAGGTAAGGCAAGAGGTATCACATTGTTTTATAAGGTGGTTATGATGTTCTGATTGTCATCCCTACGTTTTATAATCCAAAACCTGTCATGTCTTGATCGTTCTTCATTCTAACTTTTGGTGCATGCACTAAGCTTCAAAATCTAGCCAATAACTTAATTTGGAACACCTTATTCAGAAAGTATTTCATTTTTTTTTTCTTTCTATAAGGTCTGTTATCCTTACATTTTGGTTTTGTGGTGTTACTCCTGATATTCTGCTTTCTCTTCTCTTTTGACAGGGGAAGTAAAACCCTCTTCATGACAGAAATAAATATTGCAAGGTAAGCTTACACCAAACATAATAGTAAATTAACCTTAAAGGCTTGAATCCATGCCACTATTTTTGAAACTGCCCCTGCAACTTCCCTCTCCTTTCGTCCTCACCTCAACCCCAGATAATGAAAGTTTGGGTTTTTTTAATTTTTATTTTTTTGCTTATAATGCTCATGATATTAGCCATCACTCAATAATTACTGAGAAGAATATTATTATTTCTATTTAAAATAGTAAGGTTTGCATTTAGTGATACTGTATACATGGGGGCTTCATTGTACATTATTGTTGCGTATGACATTGCGATTTATGAATATTAATTATCATGATTCTTTCACAATTTGAGTAGGTGTCGTCTCGAGACACAGGGATTATTCTTTTCCAATATTTCCAGAACAATAGGATGGGAAAACACTCAGAAGCCTCCATTTAATGTGGCTGCCCTGAGGTCAAAGTGGGACTTTCACAGATTGGCTTCTTCCTATCATGCTTTTACTGCAGTATATCCAAGAAGGCCTTTTTTCTGTAGAACACATTCTATGCAGATTAGTTTAGAGGAATCCGCGTCATTACATTCTGGAGATAATTCTGGTGAGGCTCAGGATCCATCTACAGACTCAGAAGCGGTGACTTTGGCACAACCACTTACCAGTGGTCAGGTATGCTTTTTTGTCCGCTTCATAGTTGTCTTTTGGAAATCCCAGAACTGCCATTTGATCACAGATGTATTCTTAACTACTCGTGCACCTGGAATTTTTCTCTTTTTCTTGAGCAGATGGTGCCATTTTTTTTAAAATTGTTTTTAGTATGCGTTTCGAAGCATTGATATACCTTGTGGCTTGTGAACTATAAAATGTCTTCACGATTTTAGAACTACTTACTACTTCTCTTCTTCTTTCTCTACTTTTATCTCAGTTCTCTTTTCTGCAAGAATAAACCTCAAAGTGGTTCAGATGATGGTCTATTGCCACTCAATTAGGGACCTAGGACTTAATTCCTGCTTTTATTGGGATTTTGTTTGTTTTTTCCTTGGCTTTGGGAGGGGACTTTTCTTGTACAATGTAAGGTTGACCGATCGTTGGTAATCTTAAAATAGAGAATTGATGCACTGTAGCGTGATGAGGTTACTGTAACAGAAAAGAGAGAGAAAGGAGAGAGAGAAAATAAGAGGGAGATTGTGGAATCTTTTCTATATCTTCTCATTACTAAAAGGGATATTTATAATACTGATGAAATGTTAATGGGCTATCCATTAACCATTTCATATTACATATCTTCTAGACAAGAGCCCAATAATCAGCCAAATATTTGGGCTGTTTCATAGCACGTTTGGGCCTATTTGCTACAATACCCTCCCCATCCAATTGGACCTTGTCCACAAGTCCATTAAGTGGGCTGGTACAACCTTCTTCAGCACGTGGTGGGGTCGGCGCTGCAGGCTTTAGAGGATTTGGGATAAGGGCTGCTGCCTTCTGATTGGACGCACATCTCGAAGCAGCCTCGTGAGTGGCTGGTAAAGCGGTGGAAGGTAAAACGTCAGGGGCTATCAGAGTGGTGGATAAGAGCTCCTGATTCATAGTAGAGAGAGTCTCTACTTCTCTTTCGTCTTCCCACGTCGCAGCTTCAGGGGGCAAATCTGACCATTGGACCAACACCTGAGGTACCTCAGTTCCTTTGCGCCACACCGTACGAGACGCAACCACAGCTACTAGCTTGTGTCGAGGAGGAAGCTGAGTCGATCCAACGGGAAAGGGGTGCAAAGTGTAGGGTCGATCCGCCACAAAAGGTTTCAACATGGAGACGTGAAACACAGGATGGACTCGAGATTCTTCTGGCAACTGGAGTTTATAAGCAACCTGGCCGACGCGTTTAACCACCTTGAAGGGTCCGTAAAACTTGAGGCTCAACTTAGCGGAGGAACGCCGGAAGACGGAAACTTGTCGGTAGGGTTGTAATCGGAGAAGGACCAGATCACCCACCTGAAAGGTGATATCTTTCCTTTTTTTATCCGTTGAATCTTTCATAAAAGTTTGGGCCTTTCTCAGATTTTCTTTTAATGTGCTTAAGATCTGAGAGCGGAGGCGAAGTTCGTGGTCCACAGCTTCCAGCGGACTGGTACCCAGAGAATAATGGAGAAGACACGGAGGGGCGCGGCCAAAAGTGGCTTCAAATGGTGACGAACCCAAAGATCGGTTGAAGGCAGTGTTGAAATGATATTCAGCACAGCTCAGAAATCGAGCCCAGGAAGTTGGTTGGTCATGGACGAACGCTCTCAGGTATTGCTCCAAAACCCTATTGGTGCGCTCTGTTTGACCGTCGGTCTGGGGGTGGTAAGAAGAGCTGAACTTGAGGCTCGTACCCTGTAGTTGAAATAAGGTGGTCCAAAATGTACTGAGGAACAGGGGATCTCTATCAGAGACGATAGATCTGGGAGGTCCATGTAACTTCCCAACTGTATCCCAAAAGACAGATGCAACTTTGACCGCTGTATACCGTGGAGGAAGGGGCGCAAAATGTGCACCTTTGGTTAAACGGTCACAAACCACCAAAATAGTGGTGTAACCTGCGGATAAGGGCAACTGAGTAATGAAATCCATGCTGAGATCAGACCAAATGGCGTCTGGAATGGCCAATGGTTGCAACAAACCATATGGAGCATGGTTGGCTGCTTTTATTTTTTGGCAAGTTTCACAGGCTTGAATATAAGCCTTAACATCTTTTTTTACTGTAACCCAGGTGAAGCGGCCACAAAGACGAGTCAAGGTGCGATGAATGCCAGCGTGACCACCCAAAGTGGAAGAATGAAACTCAGACAATAGCAGGGGAATCAATTGAGAAGCGGCTGGGATGAAGAGTCTTCCCCGATGATATAAAAGACCATGCTGAAAGGACCATTGCGGCCAAGTAGAAGCATTTGTCTGTAACTCAGTAATAATTTTCTGTGCATGACCATCTTGTAATAATTCGGATTGTAACAGTGAACCATAATCAGAAATGGGGCCAGTGAGGGCAGCAAACTGGGCCGAAGAGTCCTGAGGCCCAAGGTCAGGTTGTCTGGATAAGGCATCGGCAGCCTTATTAGTTTTCCCTGTCTTATAAACTATGTTATAGTCATACCCCAGCAATTTTGCCAAAAATTGCTGTTGCTCTGGGGTCTGGATAACTTGGGTCATCAAACAATGGAGGCTTTGATGATCGGTGCGAATTAAAAATTTAGCACCCAGTAAGTATTGCCTCCATTTGGCGACGGCCGACGTCAACGCAAATAGCTCACGAATGTAAGCGGATTTGCGTTGCATTAGCGGAGACAATTTTCTGCTAAAGAACGCCAAGGGATGTTCCTCCTGTAATAACACAGCACCAATTCCGACGCCTGAGGCATCAGCTTCAATAACAAATGGTAGGGAAAAATTCGGTAAAACCAGAGTAGGCGCAGTAGTCAACAGTTCCTTCAGTAATATAAAAGCCCGGTTAGCATTAGTGTGCCACTGGAACCCATCCTTAGTCAACAAATCAGTAAGGGGAGCGGCCACACTAGCATAATTTTTAATAAAGCGCCTATAATAACCAGAGAGGCCCAAGAAGGCCCGGACTTGTGTCTGGGAAGTAGGAACTGGCCACTCTTTAACGGCTTGGACCTTAGAAGGATCAGGATGAACGCCCTCCTGGGAAATGACATGGCCCAAAAATGTAATATGAGATGTGGCAAAACTACATTTCGACTCCTTGGCATAAAATTCATGAGTGCGTAACACCTGAAGCACAAGAGCTAAATGTTCCATATGGACCTGAAAGGAAGGGCTATAAACAAGTATATCATCAAAAAAAACCACCACAAATTTGCGTAAATAAGCTGCAAAAATGTCATTCATGGTAGCCTGAAAGGAAGAAGGAGCGTTAGTGAGGCCAAAAGGCATCACCAAAAACTCATAATGCCCATGATGAGTCCGAAAGGCCGTTTTAGGAATATCAGTCCCATGCATTTTAATTTGATGATATCCTGAACGCAAGTCGAGCTTAGAGAAAATAGTTGCACCATGTAATTCATCTAGCAATTCATCAACAGTAGGAATTGGAAAACGGTCCTTAACAGTCACCGCATTAAGAGCGCGGTAATCAACACAAAAACGCCATGTACCATCTTTTTTTTTACCAATAAAACCGGAGAACTAAAATCAGAGTGACTAGGACGTATCACACCTGCCTCTAGCATCTCCTTCACCAACCTCTCAATTTCGGACTTTTGAAAATGAGGGTAGCGATAAGGTTTAACCTGTATAGGCTTTGAACCAGGTAACAAATGAATGTGATGGTCATGAGTGCGCTCCGGAGGTAGTGTAGTAGGAACAGCAAAAACATCCTGAAATGCTGATAACAATTGAAGGACCTCAGGATGTGTAGACAAGGTACTCGAAAAGTGTGACTGATCCAGTGAAATAACAGGGTCAGAAGTGGTTGTATGAAGGCACATGAAACAAGAAGTCAATCCATTATTAATAGCCAACTTGGATAATTGAGAAGAGGAAATAGAAGTTGGACCAATGGATGTAACACCATATAAAACCATCGATAAGTCCTGAAACTGAAAGGACATAGTCATGGCCTTGTAGTCAGTAAGAATGGGACCCAAGGTGGCCAACCACTGCACACCAAGTACGACATCTGTACCTTTGATGTCCAAAACAAATAAATCAGCGACAAATTCATGCGATTGTAATAGTAAGGCCACAGTATAACAAACAGCCGAACATAGCATGGAATCCCCATTTCCTATTTGAACCTGGAAGGGGGAGATGGCGTGCAGAGTAAGTGCCAAATGGTTTGCCATGCGTGTGGACAAGAAGTTGTGTGTACTGCCGGAATCAATGAGAACCTGAACAGCCTGGCCCGTGATAGACCCTTGTAGGCGAAAGGATCGATTGGACGGGTGACCAAACATAGCATTTAAGCTGATCTCAGACGCAAGTGCAGTATCCGCCTCGGTGTCCAGAGAAGGTGGGGAGGAAACGTCTGGTAGGACGTCACTGTCATCATCCGTACCAGCAAAGTAGAGAAGAGTAGCCTTACCCTTACACCGATGCCCAAAAGTGTAACGTTCATCACAATTATAACACAAGTTACGATCACGCCGTGCTTGTCTCTCAGCAGGAGATAAACGCTTAATAGGCAAAGCAGGCACAAGATCAGTGGTGGTTGGTTTGGGAAGCAACAAGGACGCCGGAGCCGGTAAGGCAGCCGGAACAGGAGCGCGAGAAATCCAAGGCTTAGAAACAGGTCGGTCCTCAGAAAATTGATCTTCAAACAGACGCGCAAGAGCAAAGGAGTCATGAAGGTCAGGGGGCCGCATGGTCAAGACCGCCCGTCTGATTTGCGGTCGTAAACCACTGATGAAGGTACTCTTAAGTAATGCTGGATCAATATTGTCAACCTTGCTAGACAGAGCCTCAAATTGAGCCTGATAATCCGAAACAGTACCCGTTTGTGTTAGTTTAGTCAACTTACCCGCAGTATCCTCAAATTCGGTGGGTCCAAAACGGCGATGGAGTGCGCCAGTGAAGGCAGGCCACGACGTGCACAAACCATCGGAGTTCAAACCTTGAAACCAACGAGCGGCTGGTGGATCTAAGTGGAAGGAAGCAAGGAGAAGACGTTCGCCATCCGGTATTTGGTGATAGAGGCAGTAACGATCAACCGCAAAGAGCTAATCGGTGGGATCTCCCGAAGCAAAACGAGGAAAGACCAAACGAGGCCGTTGAACGCGCTGCTGACCAGACGAATCCGCCGAAGTAGAAGAAGAACCACCTGGACCGTGGCCAAGAACACCAGCATTCGGGTGACGCAATGATTCAATGATGGTATTAAACTCCGCGTGCAAATCAGATCTGAGCAAAAGGACCTGGTCACGGATTAGATCTGGAATAAGGAGCTGTTGCTGTTGCAGCTCGGTGAGTTGGTTTTGCAGATCTCGGTAACGTGTGGTGTTAGTTGTGTCCGCCATGGAAAAGAATGGAGCTCAATGAAAGCACCAATGTAGCGTGATGAGGTTACTGTAACAGAAAAGAGAGAGAAAGGAGAGAGAGAAAATAAGAGGGAGATTGTGGAATCTTTTCTATATCTTCTCATTACTAAAAGGGATATTTATAATACTGATGAAATGTTAATGGGCTATCCATTAACCATTTCATATTACATATCTTCTAGACAAGAGCCCAATAATCAGCCAAATATTTGGGCTGTTTCATAGCACGTTTGGGCCTATTTGCTACATGCACCTTTATCATTCTCATGTTAGAAAGAGTCTGAACTCTGAATAATAAACAAACTCAGATTAAATTCCTTCCTTTACCGTCGTGTTATTTTCTTTATCCCTTTTTCCTTTTCTTTGCTTTGGGGTGTTTGTTTTTGTGATGAGAGGTTAGCCTGTCTGTGTTTATCCTAAGACACTACCTTGATTTACAGTATTTTCAAAACAATAATTGATTCACCATTAACGTACTCCTATCATGGCAATTCAGAACAATAAATAGACCTGGGACAGATGTAAGGATAAAGGAAAGCTAGTAAAGGGAAACTGTTTCAGGTTTTGAACTGTATTTTAGGATAGATTGTTATTCTTCAAATGGTATGGGTCTCTCGCATTTGTTGTTAGTTGGGTTATTAATTTCTAAAATAATAAAAATCAACCTGAACAAATGGTTTCACCAAGTTCCAAAAGTTGAACACCTTTGTTTTTTTTTTTTTTTTTTGCTGTTATTTTAAAGTGATTGCTATTATGATTACTATTTGTATTTTTTTATACTTCTTTTGTTTGATTTTTTTGTTGAATGGGGAAAAGGGCTTCATGAATCTGTGACGCATAACAAAGGAAAGCTTGTATGCAATCGATATCCTGTTAAGTTATAATGTTCTGAGATTGAATTTAATGTGGTGAACTTGCATGTTTAGTGCAGTATACTGAGAATACTTTATTGGGCTAAAAGTATCTCACATTTTAAGATATGATTACTATGTTTTTAGCCAGAGTGACAACACTTGTTCAAGATACCTCTTATTTTATTTTATTTTTTATGCAGCTTGGATTAATAAATTTTACTTACGTCTTCCATTTCAAATTTTTTAAACAGATAATGTCACTGCTTGCTGATACTGAAAGAGCAAAACTCACTAAGAAGCTTAGTGAAGCCAACCAGCAAAATCGGTTCCTCAAAAGACAGGTGTGTGCATTATATATCCTTGATATCTTCTGCGTTACCTTTAAATTTAAATCTCAGTGCAATTTTCTTTATGATAGCAGTGGTTTTTGTTTTGGCTGTTTATGCTAATACCTTAGTGGTCACAATTGGATCACAATCTTGTATAAGAAGTGGGTGAATGTTATTTGAGCCAAACTATAGATAGATCTTTGGAGAGATGTATCAGATGTTGATTACCCGGGATGGGTTTAGTCAAATGCAATCTGGATGTAGCATCTTTTTAAGTATGATGTCAATAGTTGCTAACTCAGCAAGTATATCAGCCGTACAAGTAATAAAGTAGTGAATAGAGTATCGTTTCTATTTCACTTAAGTTGGATGGATCGAATAATACGAGAAGAAACTAGAAATAAAAACAAGAATGCAATAGCAAGAGTGAATGCAATCAAGAAAGGAGCAGTTAGGGTTTCAATTTCTCCCAATCTTCACTTGTGTAACCTGAGTTAATTTCTAATTAATTTCCCTTTTGATATTGCCAATCAATTCATCTAACTCAATGTCTTGGTTCCCTAACCCTTTACTCCATTCAAGAATCCTAATTTCTTGGTGTTTCTTAAAAGGGTTTAAGCATTAAGAATAAGAATTATCAGGATTGCACAATTCATATGTCTATTCCTAGAATCATGCAAATTAATGATGATTTACCATATCCAATTCAAATACCAACATCTCTATTGTCATACTTGAATCTTAAATCAATCCATAAGAGAAAGACTCTTGGAAGCATTGCGCAAAGGAATATTCATTCAATATTAAAAGGAAAAACTATATTAAAAAATTAACTCAAGAAACATCAAGATTCAATTGGATTCCATACTACAAAAACAATTAGGTAGACATGGCGAGAACAAAAATAAAAGGAATCCTAAAGCCTTCCCCAAATTCCATCTCAAAGAGGTGCGGGGTGAATCTTCATGTATCCTAGCTTGATCGTGTCTTTTACGCATCTCCAGCTCTCCAAAGCATAAACTCAGAGCAATTGCAATCCAAATATACTTTTATTTCTTCCTCAGCGTTTTTTTTTATTAGAGGGATCCCTAATTTTGGACCATTTTTTCTAATTTGGGCCTTTTTCCCGTCGTCGGGTGCTTTAGTGCTCTGGAGCGCGCTAATACAGTAAGATTCCATGTTGTGCAGCGCATTAAAGTGCCCTTGAGCGTGCTATTAGCGCACAAAACTAGTAGCCTCCTTGCATTCATTTGCTCACTCTAAGTTCTTCTGGATTAATCTTTGCTCCAATTCAACTCAATTCACCTACAGAAATAGCAAGAATTGCTCATATTTGTAAGAGAGGTAAGGTTATGGTAACTCTATGTTCTCATGCTTTAGGCTAGATTTGAGAGCTAATTACCATGATTTAGCCCTTTAAAACATGATAAATTTTGAGTTTATCATCAATAAAACAAGATAACTATTTTTGGTTATATTGCGGATAAAAAGAAATGTATCAACACAGAAACATGATAGAAGTGGGATGCATGGTATTTGGAAAGTAAGTCCAAGTGGAAGGTAAGGTGAATTTGATAATGTTATAGATGTATTATAAAACCATTCATATGTCTTTAACTAATATCTTAAGCTTTGGGATAGTTGGTTCAGGATATGCTATCTGAGAATTAGTAGTCTGATATTCTTTTTCCCCATTAGGCAATCAAAGGGCGATTGTAGTATATCTTGTTAAGAATTGCTTGAGCCTTCTAATTTTTCACCTTTTGCTATTCTCTTTTCTTTACTTTTGGGATCAGGGCTCCTGGGCTGGGGGTGGGGATGGGTTTTATTACTGAACTCACAAGTTATGCTGATTTATGATTATATGCTGAACCATTTCTGGGGCAAAGTGTTTTTCTAGTAATTTGAGGTGTAGTCAGAAGATAGAATGAAGATGTATAATGGCAAGGCCATTGCACTAAGATCTTGTGCTGGCCTCTTTTTCTCTACAGTTGCATATAAAGGAGGATGCATTGGTAAAATTTAAAAGTGAACTTGCTGTTATGGAGCTTGAAGTTCAGGTTAGAATTTATTCCTACCTTCTGAAGTTTTATGCTGTTTTTATGTTGCCAATATTTCTGTGTTTGATACTTGCTGACCAACACGGACTTGCAGTTTTCATGCTTTATAAGTGAATGAGCCCAAGGACTAGGAATTAATAATTTTTGCCATAATACTTTTTATGTTATGCCTATATCTTAATAACCTTTATGTTATTGTTTTGGGAATTGAATCATCAATTTTTGTGTGGTTATTTATCTCTTTTACTCCTCTTTTGCACAGAAGATGCACCTCACACTACAAAAAAAGTGTTACTTAGCCACATTTAAAAATGTGGCAAATAGTGATAAAAAGTGTGGCTAAATTTTTTTACTACATTTTGACTAAATGTGGTTAAAAGTGGTGTTGCAATAATTTAACCACATTGTTATATTGACTTAGCCACATTTCGACCAAGTGTGGTAGCGTTATTTTAGCCACATTTATTGTTAATTTAGCCACTTTATGAATGTGGTTAAACTATATAGATTGCCACAATTAAAAAAATGTGGTTAATTATGTCTGAAAACTTTTCTTAGCCACATTCATGAATGTGCCTAAATATATGAATTTTTTTTTAAATTTAATATAATAATAATAATAAATATTTAATAAAAAATTCTTTATTAAATTTAATAAAAAATATTTAAAAATTAATAAACCTTACAACAATAAGAAAATAATATTAAAAACAGCTCAAACACAAAATAGTGAACGCATTGAAATATGAACCAAACTAAAAACCCTATATTCAATTTTGGATATCCAAGTTTTTTTTATTGATATCATTACAAAATTTATACAAGACATCAAGTTTTCCATTTAATGTCTATACAAAAAATCATCATCTTTTATGTAACCAAACACAAATTATTTCATTAGTTTCATTAAAAAATGATGACAATACAATTTTTCCATATCATCATCCTTCCTAAACTTGCTCTTATATGCATCCTAATCCTTTAAAGCGGTATCTGTCGTATCTCACCTGCAAAGAAAATATTAAACTTTAACTTGATGATAAGACAAAAATCAAATATAGTTTTGAGATGAATATAATAATTTCAATTTTATATTTTTTGGTAATACAACTTATTGAACACGTACTCTTTTGTTCTTAATTTGAGGATTTAAAATTTAGAAAATATAGAAAACTGCAAATTCTACAAAACACCAAATCCAATTCCCTATTTTACCACTCATGTCCAATGGAAATCAAAAGGTTCTTAATGCTTGTTGGCCTTAATTAATCATCATTCATCAAGTGATAACAACAAATCTTGAATTCAATAAAGGGTGCAATTATAGAAAGAGGGGGAAAAAAAGGATTCCAAGACCAGGCATCAAGCTACTAATAAAATTTTCATCCTAACAGAATGGAAGGACACAAATGAATGAACTCCCTTTAAAACAAAGAAAAGTAATTTACATGTCTAATAATAGAATCCATATGCTCTACATAACAAACAGAACAATCCTATAGAAAAGAAAAATTAGTTCAACAAACAGTTTCAGTTACAATTGCTGCCTGCCAAGATAATGGCTAAATTATTGCAAATATAGAACAGCAAACTACAGAGCATGTAGAATGATGGCCAATTTCGTTGAATGTGTTTTGCACGTGTAATAATTCAC
Organism: Gastrolobium villosum; assembly: GCA_032173675.1. Taxonomy (NCBI): domain Eukaryota; kingdom Viridiplantae; phylum Streptophyta; class Magnoliopsida; order Fabales; family Fabaceae; genus Gastrolobium; species Gastrolobium villosum. The sequence goes on from JAVKPL010014228.1 coordinate 28,880, forward strand.
ATGTAAATGAACACAAGCACATTGTATGAACAAATGGCTGCATGTGAATACTCAATAACATGTATTGTGAAAAACAAATATCCAACAAAACCATATCCACTTAACATGTATTTCAATCAATTAACTTGGGAGATGCCATAGGAATATGGGGTATCTAGGACCAATAATTTTAGTTAACTTCTCTAATAACTTGTACGGGATCTTGGTCTTTCTACACTGCAACGCTTGATGCTTAACACTAACACATATATTCCTGTTTTTTATTTTCCAATACAACAGTATCAACAATCAACAATGCTGTCAACTGCACAAAAATATCTCAACTAATTCAGATTAAATATATATACTGATTTAAATGAAAGGAACATAAAATGCTCCAAGTCATACCTTCAAAGAGTTTAGAATATTCCAAAATGAAAAACACCATTACCACTCATAAGTAATAGCAATCCTGCACATACGAGAAGCTTTTTGATCAAATCCAAATCTACAAAGACACATGGTTGCATAGGTGCTCACATCTCATGCAGATATGACCATAATATAACATGCATTAAGTTGCCAATAATCTACCTACCTACTTATTCATCCAGATACGTGAATATTAAAAAAGGAAACCCAATCATTTGATACCACTGCATTTCAACATCCTATAATGAATTTTTACCAAGTCTTATAACAACTTACCATTAAGACCAAGCCATATCAATATTTACAATTCATCTGTGGGGAAGCATTACCTTAATATAATAAGCACGTAACCTATAGATGATGCTTATTAATCCATCAATGAAAATGTTACAAGGACTCAAGGAGTACCTTCCAAGGCCTGCAGAAAAGTGGCTTTCTAAACTTGAGATTTAAACTTCAAATGTACCCGTCCTTCTCAAATTCGAACCTAGATTCATATGAGTAATTGGTCAAACAGAACACCATGAATTTTACATTCATATACAAGTAGTTTCCCAGTTTTGACTTTTTTAAAAAGCATTTGGCACTTGAAGTGCACTATTATAACTGATCATTTAAAATTCGAGCCAAGTGTCTTGGAATAGAGTTCCATTGCATTACTATTAAAGCCAACTTAAATTTAAATATCTGTATTGTCATATTCTCATTCAAAAAAGGAGGTGCTTTCAAATGCACCCTTTGCTAACAGTCATAATGATCTTATAAATGTGGGCTTCAACAGCTAATTTCTAAAGTGTTTGGATTTTACCTTTTGGGCAACTTGTCGTGAAAAGAAAACTAAAATCCTGATCCAAGCAGTGTATAAAACAATGTTTTCATAATAGCAGCAATGTAAAAATAACATTCAATGACATATAACTAGAAATAAAAATCATCATCATGAGAGAATGAATGTACCTGATGAATGGCTAATGCCCCTTGCCATGACTGTGAACATCATGACAAAGCGAAAAAATGAAATTATTTTATTTTATTTCATTGTTAGGGCGAAGACCATAGAACAAAAGCCAAACAAAATTAAGTTTGATTTCAGAGTGTTACCAATTTATAGATTTTACTTTTAGAAATCTCTAATTTATAGAAATTATACTTTATTTAATAAATTATGATTATATCAATGAAAAAATAATAAATAATCACTTGAACAAAAGAAGAAATGGACATATTACCAAAACAAAGAAAAAATAAAATAAAAAAACAGAAGAAGAAATGAATTCACCTAGTTTCAAGCTTGAATGGAAGGTCACCATTATAGCCCGGTAGGTTCTTGACAATAGAACCCGCGAAGCCATAAGTGGCAGAAGCATTACAGCAACTAAGACCACATAGCTACATCTCCAACTCCAAGCCATGGCCCTAAACAGCAACACAAGAACTTTCAACACTAACCCAACACAAGTGGCTTCCACTAGGGTTACCAATCAATTTCCCTCCTCTCTCTCTCTCTCTCTTATCTAATATGCTAAGAATTTCAAATAAAATGAAAAAGCAGAAATTTATAACAAAAATGAGTGACGAATGAACACTTACCAGTTAGGGATTCTGAATATTTTGTTAGAAATCGAGAAGGTTTGAATCTGAGATCCCATAGATCGGTGATAAATCCATAGAATCTTCAAAAAACGAAAGTAAACGCTGCAATCAAGCTCTGGTTTGTGATTCGGCGATAGAGAAGAAGATCAACAAGAAAAATCGAATCTGAAAAACAAAAGGAAAAAAGAAACAATTAAAAATTAGGTTTTACTAATTATGTTGTGCGTTGTTCGACTTTTTGGATGAAAAATCCTTCAATCTTTCATTGCGATTCTCTGCAGAGTCGAGCAAAGACACACATTGGCTCATATAGAAGGATCAGAGAAGAAAAATGAGGTGTATTCTGGAGAAAGGAACGGAAAAAGGCTTAGGGGAGAAGAGAAACAATATAAAAAAAAGAAAAAAAAAGAAAAGAAATGAGAAGCAAAATAAGCGAGAATAAGAAAAGATTTACTGTGTGTGAAGTTACTTTGCCACATTAAGTGCGTAGTAAAAATTGGTTTTACGACATTAAATTTAAATGTGGTTAAGCTAATGTCCCTAAACTCCGTCTTTTTTGTAGTGTCATGAATACTATCCACTCAGTGTTTTTGCTGTAGTGCTCTATTCTTTTGTTGTTAGAAGTCAAGAACTCTAGCCATTGTAATTGAAAACATAAATCCATACTTGTGAATGGCCCCGCTTTAGCGCGCTATAGCGGAGTTGAATTGCGGTGCAGCGGCCGGCTGCCACAGACCGCGCTGCAATGGTCAGGCGAAGTGTAGCGGATGTAGCGGCCGCTATTGCGCTGCTACAGTTGTTTCTTTAAAAGTGTTCTCGTCGTAGAAGGAAGAGATTTACAACTTAGATACAAGTGAAAGTAAAGATGAAGATTTGGTTGTTCATGATTTCAATTATGATTAGTTCCTTAAGTTCTGTGATTTTAACATTTCACTTAAGTGGCAGTTTGAATTTTGACTAATTTTGCCACTTTATTTTGTTGTGTTACATTATTTGAGGCTAATTCCTTTAATTTGCTTATGATTTGAATTTTAATGTTTGAAATCATTTATGTTTGAGTTTGTTGTTTTTTATGTCACATTTTCATATTTTAAGTTTTATATTTGTGGAGTACAATTTAGTGTATCACTTAGGTACATTTTGCACAATAGCATTGTAGCGCTACCCGCTATAGCGCTATAGCAGTTTGGAGGGTCAGCCGCTACGCGCGGCTATCCGAGATTAATAAGATGCATAAATCATGGTGTCATGAGATACAATTTTTTAGCATTTCAATTGTTCAATGTTCATGAATATATTATTAAGCTTGTTATTAGTTAAACCAGTTTGTGAGTAAACATGAAACTGGGAGAAGAATACTAATTTAAAATTTTGTTATAGCTTTTATAATAACTAATAACTACACATCAACATCAACATCACCTTTATCCCAAACTAATAATTACAAATATAAAATGAAATTTGGTGGCTAAGAATATAAAGACACTAATTGTTAATTATATGATTAAAAACCACTCCACTCCCCGTTAAACCCGATTAGCGAGTGTGGGGTGGAGGAAATCCTTGTACGCAGCCTTACCCTTGCATAATTGCAAAGAGGCTGTTTCCTGGATTCGAACCCATGACCTTTCAGTCATGAAGGAACAGTGTTACCACTGCTCCGGTTTTGATTAAACAATTAAATTAGTTTTGATGGAACTTTTAATAGTAAAAGCTATATTATACTAATAAGATGATAATGAGAAAAGGAATGTTATCTAACCAATTAAGGGCAGTTTAATTCTCTGCCCAATCAATTATTAAGCTCTCCAAACATGTATTGTTGTTAATGTTAGTATGCATGGCACTAGTTTGCATAACTGGAATTCATTTGTTGCACTATTGAATTGTTCAGACTTCAAAGCTGCTGAGAATCATATGCAGTGCTATGATATTGTTTACTTTGGGTGCAGGCTTTGGCCAGACTAGCAGAAGAAATAGCTCAATGTGGTATTCCAGAAGGTTCAAGGAAGATCAATGGAAAGTACATTCATTCCCACCTTGTTGCTAGATTAGAAGGTATAATGATATTTTCCCTTATCACTCAACAAGTGTATTTCTGGACAACGGTGTTGTTTTTTGTGTGGAATAAGCTAATAGAACTTAATGGCAATGTCTTTTCTTACCAACTTTGCCTCTTTTGTGTCCCATTGGTGCAAATGCATTGTATTTGCCTACATAGCTGTACATGAAAAATTGAAGGAACAAATAAAGGATGTTGATGCGGCCCAATCGAAGGAGGTTTCTGTGTTTTGGTTTGGCATGGCTGAGGTAAGCACATCCAACAGTAGGCTTCCAAATATTCAATGGGGATTTGGTTTGAAACTAAAAATCATTGGAACTGTGTCTTGCTTAAATTAATGTCTATTTGTATGTGCTCTCAAAACTTAATATATAGCTAATGTTAAAAACGCAATAGAATCAGTTAGCTGCTACAACTAACTTGAATCGTTGAAAGTTCTCTGTTTCTCTGTTCCTTCTTCCTCCCATGCTATTCCCACTAAAAGTTCAGGTTTATGGAGACACATACAAGTTTAAAAAAAATCACTCCCCATTAAACCCTGATTAGCGAGAGTGGAGTGAGGGCAATCTTTATAAATAACCTTACTCTTATATATTTGAAAAGAGAATATTTCCTAGATTCAAACACATGACTGAAGAAGCAGTTTTACTACTGTTTCGGGCTCACCTTTTTAGGTACATGCAAGTTTCTTTGACTATATTATAAAGCTATTTCGGTAGTAAATCCAAACATCTCAGAAATAGATAGAGAGGTACGAATTTATCGAACAAACCGCACTCCTTCATATACTTCAGGAGTCCATTGATGTGAAGGGGTTGACCTAATTCCTACATTGATGAATATAAGTGCAATTGAAATTCGTTGGGAGTTATACCCAAATAACATCAATGAGTACATTAACATATACAAATTTGTTTTTCAGCACTAAGCATTGGCTTCAAATGTTCAGAATATATAAATTCTTATGTTATAGGGTGGTTTCAGAAATTTAATGTGTATGCTAAAGCCAAAATTTCCTGTTTGAACTTGTGTTTCCATCAGAGCGTGCAAGTTATGGGCACCTTTGATGGTTGGAGCCAAGGGGAGCACCTTTCACCTGAGTATACTGGTTCTTACACAAGTTTCTCAACAACATTGATGCTTAGGCCAGGAAGGTACCATTTTTGTCAACTCGCTAAAGCTTTTAAATTGAGCTTATAAACTAGAGTCATCTTTTAACCCAAAAAAAAATAAAAATAATCATTATGTAGGTATGAAATCAAATTCTTAGTAGATGGTGAATGGCAGCTATCACCAGAGTTCCCCATTATTGGTGAAGGGTTAACGAAAAATAACTTGTTAGTGGTTGAGTGAGTGATCTGTCTTTTCAATGCTGACCACTCTTAAACTAGATACAAATATATGTAGTTAGCAGAACCTTGGGTGTTATTTTCTCAAATTTATTTAAATTTTCTTTTTGATTTGCCTATAGGCAACTTTATCCTAAGTTTCTTTGTTATTCCGCAATTATAATGTTTCATTTCTTGTACAATGTTTTTTTTTTAAATACCTAACAAGCCAGTCTCTTCCACTAACACCGTTACTTATTATGGAATGCTATGTGGACATGAGTACATAAATAGCATGTTTTAACCTTTTTTTCTTTTTTTTTTTGAAATAGTGGCTGACAAATTTGATAATTCTTAAGATTTGAGGCAAAAATGAAACAATATATAGTCAATGGATAAAAATGAAATTTAAGTAAATTTAAGGGACTAAAGTATAAAACTTCACCAATATTGAATATATACGTTTTTTTACCAAAAAAAAAAATACATACTTTTTAATTTCTTCATTTGTGCATTAAATGAAATTATGCTCTTAGATTTATCAGTGAAAATTGCACTAAATTACCAAATAACTATATCATTCTAAACTTTAAAAAAAACTTAACAAGTTAGTTCCCATAACTAATTCTAAAAAGAAAAAAAAAAAATCTTAACAGAACGTGCCAATTGTAGATTTATTAATTCTCTTAACTTTGATTTTTTTTTTTTATCAGTATTAGGAATTCTGATAAAGTTCAGGAATTAAAAGTATGTATAATATTTTTTTTATTTAGTAGTCGACAACTCTACAAATGGAAGAAGACACACCAGCAAGACCATAATGTAAAATATTAGGAGTGTTTATTAATCGATTTAAATCATTGTGACTGAATTGAATTAACCAAAAATCAAAAAAACATTCTTGCATATTATAATTGAATTGGATTGATTTTCGGTTTGGTTGATGGAAATTGATTCAATTCAAATTGATCAAATGTATTATGTATTTATTAATTTTTAAAAGATAGTTACTTGGAATTTTTATTATTTTGTAGACTTGGAATCTTATAAATTATTAATAGTAAATTATCATTGTTTTATTATCTATTAATCTATTTTAACTCTTCATGAGTTTTAAGACTTGTTTTAGTTCGAAGATTTGAATTTTTCAATAGTTCTTTATTTTGATATAATTAGTGATTGGTATGACTGAAGTTTTAGGCTTTTTGGAAAATCGATCTAATTTAAACCCAATAAAATTGGATTGAATTTAAAAAAAAAATCAAATAGCCAAATGATTTTTGTTTCAAAATCGATCCAAATATGGACAGCAAACACCTCTATAAAATATTACTATAGGGCACGTCACGCTATCAGCAGCTAGTTCTTTTTCATATGGTAAAACTTGATTTGCCGTGAACATAAGAACTGCATCACTTAATCAAGAGTTTTTCTATTATAAATGACAACATCAGATGGTTAGCGTAGTGATGTAGCCATGCAATTATGTGTATTTAATGAATATCTTTTATTCTAATCATATCCCTGAAATTGTTGTAGTAGTACAAATAAATAATTAAAATTGCAAACAACCTCAAGAAGTTTGCTGTCTAAATGCATATTGTGTACCTTTTTAAGTAACTTGTATTTGTACGGGTCAAATACAATTGAAATTGTTTATAGTTTTTTAAAAACTGTAAACGATCATCATGCATTGGGCATTGCTATAGGATGGTTGACTCAACTCAATTTCTCACGCATTTCTAAAAAGAGAAAAAAAACTTTGCACCAAATAAAGAAGTAATATATTTGTGTATGCTAACGTAGGACCGAGAGCGAAAAAATGTTTTTCCTTTTTTAAAACTGTAAACGATCATCATGCATTGGGCATTGCTATAGGATGGTTGACACTCAATTTCTCACGCATCTCAAAAAGAGAAACAGAAATTTTTTCTCTCACCAAATAAAGAAGTAATATATTTGTGTATGCTAACGTAGGACCGAGAGTGAGAGGCTGATCAGTAACTCAGATGCAATGGGCTTAGTTGTTACCATCTTCTCCTCAACCTCAAAAGTCAAAAGAAACAACATCAATTTGGGAACATTTAGGAGCTAGATGCCAACCTTCACAAATTTATCTATGAATCGAAATAAAGAAAGAACTAGGGAGGTTATATCTCTTTTATCTTACCATCTTTTATAATAATTTTTTATTGTGACTAGATCAAAATCAAACCAACTACTCATATTTTGTAATTGTTAATTTGATTTTAATTCAACGATAATAAATGTGATTGTAACGAAAATTAAGTTGTAAATATAATTTTAAAAAAATAAACAAAAACTTTCGTCCACTCGTTCACTGCATGATGGAAGCTTGCCTTTTCCATGCAGCAACCCCTCAAAATTAACTCTATCCCAAATGAATACCACATCGTTAATCGTGAAAATATTTAATATGGTCAAGGTGCATCTATGATTAAGTGCTCCAAACTAATAAAAAATGAGTATTTTTTGATTTGCTTACGTGAGGAAAGATATTCTTATTACTAAAATTTTCTGCTACCTACTTACTACCTATCTAATCACCATTGAATCAAAGAGAGAGAATGTTAAAAAAAATTAAAAAATATATATATATTGATCCAATGGTGATTAGATAGATAGTGATTTGATAGTAGGAGATCTCTGCTTATATAGAGGAGAGAGAGATTTTGCTATTTTCTCAATTGAAAGAGTAGGTGTGCCGGAACTATTATGATTACGCTCATTCTTCACCTTGTATTTCATTGACGCATTAAATTTTCCATTTACTTTTTTTAAAATAAAAAAAAATTCAGTCTAACGCATTAAATATTGTCCAAATATATACATAAATATATTTATGAGCGAACCAAAATGAGGCAGAATAAAGGGGATTTCTTATTTTATATTATTATTTTTTTAAAATTTGGACAAACCAAAATTACAAAAGACTTGAAAAAAACTTTGAATATATAAGCAGAAGCACTCAGTGCAACAGGTTCATTACAGTTTCATTTTCTGAGTGGTATTCTTCTTCTGATTTCTGGTTGATGCATTTTTCTTCTTCAATTCTCTTAACTGTGCCTTGAATGTTGCGTATATCTCTTCCTTTGATGCTCTTCCTCTTTGCTTTAGCGCGTGGTTGCACTACCCTTCACACACCATCTCCTTCTTCCTTTGGATCCTCCAAAGCTGCTTGGTACTATCGCTGCCTCGGTCTCGACCCTTAATTAACCTCGTTTACCCAGTTCATTTTTTCTACAAATTTTCAATCTTTGGGGTTTGATTTCATCTGGGTTTGTGCTAAATTTCAAAAGAGAAGGCCACGAGATGGTGAAGAAGAGCGCTTTGGAGAAGATGGTGCTGCAGAAGAACAAGAACAAGGGAAACAACAACGAGGATCAGAAAACGAGGAGCAATAGGTTCTTGGTCAACATCAACATCCTAGGGAGTGCGGGTCCCATAAGGTTTGTGGTTAATGAGAAAGACCTTGTTTCTGGGGTCATTGACACTGCTCTTAAATCCTATGCTCGTGAAGGGAGGCTTCCTGTTCTTGGGTCTGATGCCAACAATTTCTTTCTTTACTGTGCAAATGCTGGATTTGATGGTATGTATAGTGCTTATCCTTTTGGAAAAAATTTATTTCCCTTTTCATTTGGTGCATGAAAAGTCACACTCTTTTAGTCTTTTTTTTTTGTTGCCACTTTGCGTGTTTGATCCAAAAGGCCATTTCTAATATGGGAAATCATTTTTCCATGGTAGAAGAATTATTTCAGATAGACAATATCACAAGTGGGACCAACTTTCATTTTGTATATGCAAAATTCAGTTTCTTTGTGGTGTAAAATGAGAGAAATATAATCCTTCTAATATACTTTTTTTTTTCATTTTTTATAATGGATGATAGGTCCCACCACATCACGTGCTTATGAAATGAGATACTAATCTTTAATGTTGCTAGAACCCCTCCTAATATATATGCTAGGGTGCGGTGAATATCCTTTTAAAGGACACAATCATTTTAGTGTCTTATATTATTTATTTTATATCTGACCCGTAAGACATAGTTATAATACGAAAAATTATTTGTTTTTTTTTTTCATTTTAAATGTTAGATATGATAAGGAGAGAAAAAAAAAAACCCTTTATATTAATACTATGTTTTACTAGTAAAACACATTATAAACACATTAAAAGAAGACACATTTTCCCCTATATCTTAATTGTGTTCTAACTTCTTCCTATGATGTTTCATATCCCATCTCAAGTTGTCGTTTGTTTTTCATTGGCAAATGTTTTCATTCGATATGTTTATTTATTTTTTAAAAAAAAATTGGTGGGTCTTTTTTTATGTGTCTTAGTGAGACATTACTTTTGTGCCGCTGATGCAGAAAAGTAATGCCATGTTTTAATCATATGTCTTTTCATTTCTCATGTTAATGTGTTGGTACACTTGCACTCTATTTTCCCCATGTTAATCTCTTTTTTGGGGGTTGTTGTTTCCCAATGTAAAACAAAAATTAAAATTGATTACTACACTATTGTATGGACAATGGATAGCTTTTATTTTTGGACTTTAGTGATTGAATAACTATACATGTCATGTGCCATGCATTGATAGAATAGTAGAGCACATTTTAAAGTTTGGTTCTCTGTGGTTATAAGCCAAAGGGTGTTATTCTTTTTGGTGGAACTTCTTTGACAGCTCTGAATCCATTGGAACCCATAGGATCTTATGGGGTGAGGAATTTTGTGCTGTGCAAAAAGCAGGTGTACTCATCAAAGACAGCACCAGAATCGGAGCTTATTTCTCGAAAAAGCAGTGGTGGCTGGAAGGCATGGTTGAACAAATCCTTTAGTTTTAAAATATTATCCCAGTGATATATATCTTTTTTCATGTGAATGTGTTCTAAAACACCGTTTGTATTCTTGGATTGTGCTCTATAGTCACTCTTTAAGATTGTGGCAATTGTTGTGCTAGTAGTTCCATGTGTTTTGTGCAAGCTCCCAAGGACAATTTGACATTGAAAAAATGTGTGTTCTTCAATCTTCATTACTAATAAAAAAATATGCTTGTTATTTAGAAATTTATATCATGGGTTTTGTTCACCTCCAACCAAAGTTATCAAAATGTGGATTGCCGCCGCCAACCCCCAAAAACACTAGTGTTATAGCTAGTTGCAAAAATAGCGAAATAGATATATAACAGAAATAATGACAAAAAAAAAACATTTTTTAAAGGCAGATATAGTAGAAGTGACAGAGAGAGACGCAAAGAGACTAAAAAAACCCTTAGAAATTTTCTGTTACATATTTAAATTTAGGACAAAATTGACATTTTATTTTATGACAATAATATGCCGCGATTTACAATTGCAATGGCCGCTGTTGCGTTCCGATGCGGCGTAAAGCGATTTCTTGCGATGAGCCACCACAACACCCATATGACGCAGTTCGGCACTATTGTGATGTAATTAACTACTATGGCCGCAACCCGTATTGATATTATATTTGATCTCAACATTGATTGGTTATATTTATTATAAACAAATTAGTCGAGATTGGAATCCAGGGAAACCTATTAGGGGGAATAGGATTCTATTCATTGAAGGTCGGCTTTAAAGAAAGGTTAAGAATTAAAGAAATTTTCTGGATAAAGATAGTCGTCAGAGAATTATTAAAAGGTTTTGAGTCTCTACTAATATTAATTGATTATGATATAGAACTATAGAAGGAGTCATCTTTTAATAGGTTTGACCATTTGAGGGGTAGGAGAAAGATTGTGTTGAAGAAAATTACTTGTATATATTAAAAAAAAATGCTAGTATTGATGTTCTTTTTTAAAATGTTTTTACTATTTGGTAAAACTTCATAGAGATTGCGTTCAAATTATTTAAGAGGCTTAGTATAAAGTTTTAATAAATAATAGAAGCAATATTAAAAAAAAAATGTCAAACAATATATTTCTAACATTATTACGTTATATTGGTTCTTTTTTAAAAGTTTTTACTCTCATGGTAACATGAGAGATTTTTTTAAAAGGCTTAGTATAAAGTTTTAATTCTCCCAATAATTTTTATTTTATTTTTTATAAATGACAGGGCGATCACACATGTGTCTATAACATGAAATATCTTCTTTTCTATTGCGTGAGATGATATGAACCCTATAATATATGTAGTTGCCGAAGAATCGAAAGTCCTACTTTCGTATTTTGAATGGGTCAAGACTCAAGATTCTTTTTCCTGGCCGAAGGGTTCTTACTTATGAACAAGGATTTGGTCTTTTGGCTTTGATGGGCCCATCTTAAGATGGGGACGTGCCACACGGGGTGTTAAAAAATGCTGGGGCAAGTTGGGCTAAGTACTGTTTTGCGCTGGGTGAGTATAAACCAGTAACCACCTGAAATTGTTTAAGAGAAAAAAAAAAAAAAAAAACTTGTTTGAAGGACAAATGGACAATGATTTATAGTTATACTTTATTAGGTATGACCGTATGAGTTCTTTTTTCTTTTGAAAATTACAAAGTTGCATAGGTTACAAGAAATTCTCCTCCATCTTCGGGGAGAGTGACCATTTTGTCACACATGGCAAAAAAAATTATCAGACTGCCACGCCAACAATAAATTTTCCCAAAATGCAACGCGGCATATTTCGCTACACTGTATAGCGAAATATGTTTGCATATAATTCGCAATACAGTGTAGCGAAATATGCTATGTCATGCTGCACAGTCATCAAAAATGACACGTGTCAAACAGACAGAAATTCGCTACAATGTGTAGCGAATTATGATTGGATTCTGCCTGCTTGACACGTGTCATTTTTGCTGACTGTGCAGCCTAACATGGCATATTTCGCTACACTGTGTAGCGAATTATATGCAAACATATTTCGCTACATAGTTTAGCGAAATATGTCGCGTGGCATTTTGGGAAGATTTACTGTTGACGTGGCAGTCTGGTAAAAAAATTTGTCAGACGTGGCAAAATGGTAACTGTTCCCAACCTTCGACCCTTTCGTGGCAATATGGTCACTGTTCCCAAACAGGCCTAGAGATCCTGGTCACGCACAGACTGGGCCTAATAGATTTTTTTGGCCCAATAGATTATTTAATTTGGGGTATATGTTGACTAAGCTAAATGTTTTGAAGCCTCGGGTTAGAATGGAGTTAACTTTTAATTATGGCCCAATCTTGTTAAGATAACAGTCCTCAGCTTTACGTGCAAACCCAACCCAAAATCAAAGGTGAAGCCTTGGGCCTCCCGAAAATCTGTCTATAATATATTTGGTCGATGGAAGGTACTTTTATATGAACTTGTCTACTTCTTACTGCTAATGCACACTTCCATTTGTGTATCCACATTAGTTGGGGAAGAATAATAGTGGTTGGAACTTGACGTATTTATACAAGGGTTTAAATTATCTTATGTTGCTGAAGAGAATTTTCTCACCTCAGTGAAACATGAAAAGTCGTGTCATTCTTTTTTTTAAGAAAAAAAATGGTATGACTCACATGATTTGTTTCTTTAGCATGAGGTAAGTCATCTCCTATTGCAGAAGATTAATAAATCCATTTATACAATGTATGTAGAAAAGAAAAAAGTGCGACACAAAATGTTATCTAAGGACTTAAAAAGGAGAGTATATGAATATAAGTATCTATAAGTATTATTACCATTGAGAGAAACAATTTTCAAGTTAATTTTTTTTCTTTTAAACAAATGCATTTTTTTTATCTATTATTGATTTTCTTTTTAAGTATGATCATAGGAGAGGGAAAAGTGAGCTTTATCATGGGATTGAAAAGAAAAGTTACAGATGACCTAGGTGTCTAGGTATAGTGGTGGTCCATGCTCCCAAGTGACTATTCTTTAGACCTCAACATAGTGCTTTCATGGAAAGAACAATTCTACTAGGGATATGGATGGGAAAAAGAGAGTTTGAACCTAGATTGACTAGAACTTTATATTAATGAACTTTAAGGTGGATATTGTTTCAATCTCAACGATGATAAAAAGAACAAGTATCACCTTCAATTAGTGCGGATTCAATGTTATGTCTCCACTTCCAAAAACTTATTAATGTTGTGGTTTTGATTTTTGGTCCAAGATAAAGAATCTAAATATTTGTGAAATCTCATCTATATTAAGTAAACTAGATTCAGTCTCTGATTTTTCAGGAGGAAAGAAAATTTTAACTTATAAATAGAAAAGGTTGAAATGCACAAAAGTAAGATCGACATGATCCATTTGGAAATACACATTCTAGTTTCAATTGTTTTGTTGCAATCTTAGATCCCTGGATTTTGGTAATTATTTACACATAAATAAAATGGTTTTTTCACTATTTTGTCTCTCATTAATAATTTAATAATTATTTTGCCCCTGATGGCAAACTATCTACCCATCTGTCCCTCTTTAATCGATTAAATTGAATATTTAATCGATTAAAACAATGAAGATTTAATTGATTAAATCTTCAACTTAATCGATTAAATTTTTCTCTTTATAAGAAGAAATAGGGAGATTTAATCAACTAAATCTTCAAGTCAACGATTTTTGCCTATTTTGACCATTTAATCGATTAAATTTTTGGCTTAATCAACTAATTAGGGGCAGATTGATAGATAATTCTGTGTGAGGGGCAAAATGATTATTAAATAATTAATGAGGGACAAAATGGTGAAAATGCCTAAATAAAACTCATTTTAGCTTTTCAATATAGATGATAAGACATGACGGGCTTAAAATTTTCACATCAAGTTAAAGTTCCTAAAATAATTTATTAAAACAATTAGTTTTAAAAAAATATTTATTTTTAGATGTATGTTTGAGTTAGATGAATATTAAACCTTACAAACTGCTCATATATATTAACAATCCATTCTCAATTTATGATGAGAGAAATAAAATAATGCAATCATAAAAAGAGTATATTTATAAATGAGATAACGTAGAAGGGGTATTGTTTCTTTTATTAAAAAATAGATGATGCAAATTTATGAATTCTCAGTTTATTGGAAAAAAAATTTCCAATAAAAAAAACTACTAAATTAATTTCAAGAGAAATAGCAAAAGTCTAGCTAACAACCTTTTGCTTCGGAATAATAAAATCAAAGCTTAATATTGAATTTATGATAATGAGTTGTCCACTCGTCATATGACCTAAATTCGATGGACATAAAAACAGTAAAAGGTTCGGAGAATATAGAATAAAAAATAAAGGACAAAATGACCGTCCGAAAGATAGAAGGTCAATTCAAGAATTTCAAGTGGAAGGGTCAACTTTCAATATATCAAGCAATCTTTTAAGGTATATATATAACCAATGAGTTTGATGTAGAGTTAACAACTCATAGGCAACACTAGTTTATATTTTATTGATGGATCAGCTGTAATGCAATCACAAGAAAAAAGAAAAAAAAAGGTTCACAAATTATGGGCTTTAATTCATTATTCATTTCTAATGGTTTCTGTGGTGAAAGAGAGAGGTTAATTGGATCAAGGAAAACTTTTATTATTAGTGGATGTGTTCTATTAGCTTGACACACAATTGGCTTTCAAAGCAAACCCCTTATACTTTTCTTCTTTACTTTTTAATATATTATTCATAAGCTTATAATTTCTTATGTTGAATGAAAAATTGAAATTTTTTTAATATATTATTCATTCATTGAGAAAAAAAATGCAACATGGAGTCTTTTTCCCATTATTCATTCATTCAAAACAAGAGGACCTTTTAACTTCAATAGTGGAGAATATGTGATGGATGATGATTTACTAGTACTCATGGGAAAAGGGAAAACTTAGAAAAGGTTGGTGGAAAAGTCCTTTCTGCACTTCAAAGTGGGGGTTGCAAGAAAAACCTTTCTCATGCTTGGAGGGCCCCTATGTTTTTTCCCAAGGAAGAAAAAGATTAGTGCTTGATGATGGAGCTTGTCAAAGTGAGGCAAACACCTTGTCCATTTCAAGAACCCCAACACCATAAAATTTGATTGCTGGGAATGGTTTTCGTTGATTGTGACCCTCAGGTCAATTGCTTAAGTGTGCTGTACCATGAGATCTAATGATAATTTTAGTGTATATTTTATTGGAAGGTAGTGCTTTTTCACATAATAGTAATTTTAATTATTAATCATCATTATTTGGTACCATAGCTTTGGTGTAATGTTTATCCACACCACCAGTCTTATGTTGACCTGCTACATATATATCCACATTGACACATCGGTTGATACCTTGAAATCATAGTACATATGAAGCTGAGTTGACATATAATTAAGAAACATATAAATATATAAATTTGACAAGGAATATATGACAAGTTTTTATTATTTTTTTGTACATAAATTTTTTGTTTTAATATGAACATGGCTTCTTTTTTATGCAAGTTTTGTATATTACAATGCTTGTCTCAAAGTCTTCGACTCTAGCACTACCACGCTTGCATTTATGAGTGCCCACTCACAAATGCACGAATTAATACTTGCATGAAGAGTTAAATGCATGGTATATTAAGATTTTAGATATGGTAACACATGCAAAAATTCGGCACTATATCAAATATCTAGCAAAGAGGATCCCTATTTAAAATTTAGATGTGTGATCAAAATACTCTATTCTTGTCATTCAATATGTTAGGTTATATTAACTACAAGAGAACATATATGTGTTGGGTATAAGTACTTTTAATTCAAGATTTTGACATTGGTAGAATGATAATAAGTACTGCCTCCTGTGTGTTCTAAGACTATTTCATTCTTCATATGATCATATCCATTCAAACATAAGTTTTTTTTTTTTTTTTTTTAAAAAAGTTTCCATTTCATACTCTCTGATAAAACTCTGGTATAAAATTAAACTGTGTAACATGGTAAATGCTAGCTAGCTTATAATGCGTATAAACCAGATCAAAGTCATGCATTACAATTTACAATGAAAGAGACTCAGCAACGGTGATCCACTCGCGCATAGAGAAATATAGTTCGCAAAGCCTTATGTTAGTTACAAGGCTTTAACTCTGTGTTTGATTAAGTAATTGGATAAAAACCTTCCCTTTTTCTACACCAAAGTGGTTGTTCAAGTTATAGGTGATGATCAATCAGAAATTGATATGTTTCTATACGATCTAATCCTTTATTTATAGATGAGTTAGGAATAAACTTATGAGTAAATTTTTGGGCCTCTTAGAAATATTGGGGGTCCAGTTCTTGATCCATTGCTATCTCATTGGAAATAGTATAATTAATAAAGGTATTTTTTTAAAAAAAAAATCCTCTTAATCGTTAATTCTTCTTTAGCCTTGTTGAACGTGGCCTTCTATATTAGTTCCATAGTAACATTGGTGATGAAGTGTCAAACAAATATAGCTAAAAGAGATGTGTGATATTCAAATTATGAGAGTAAAGGTGGTACGTTTTTTCAATCTTCACAAATCAAACAAAAAGTTTTACTTTTACGAAAGCTAGAGCAATGACAATCGCTAGAGTTATATTTTTAATGGTGTATATGTCTCACGTTTTTACTGAATCATAATGGTCCTCAACAATAAACTAATAATTATATATTTGACACCACCCAAACTAGTAACTACTTTTTACCGCACATCAACTTTTAGAAAGTCGTAACATTTTGAAAATCTGCGACGGGCACTGTATTTGCAAATTGTAATAGATGATCTTATACTATCTGTTATGATAGTGTGTCTAGACTTTTGGTAATTTTTTTTTTTTTTTTTGGGAGATACAGACTTTTGGTAATTTATTGTTTGACAATAATATGGATGGGGTCTTTATCATAATCAAAATAAAATCTACTTTAAAATGGGTTGTCAACGACAAAGTATCACTTATCTTTCTTTGATAGGCTTCATCTTCAACATCATATACTCTGTTGATCCAATTGTTATTTCAGTTAACTAAGTTGTGACGAAACTTTTAGCCTCCTACTTCTAAAAAAAACTCTTATTTTTTGGGGACACTCTTTATACATTATTCATGAAAGATGGCTTTCGTTGTAATAATTTTGAGGAAATAAATAAGGGTTTGCTTTTTTACTGTAGATAATTTACCTACATTGAACTCAAAACGACGTCGTTTTGAGGCGGAAATCAAGGTATTTTTGTACTTATAATTTATTTAGGGATTATAATAGTCTTTGGGAAAGGTTATACTTACTACCTATTTTTTTTACTACTTCTTACTACCAAATCTTAATCATTGATTTCCATCAATCTAACGATTGTAATTTATGTGATCATAATTATTAATTAATTATTAATTTGCAATAAATTGTAACAGTTAGATTGACGGAAATCAATGGTTAAGATATGGTAGTAAGAAGTAGTAAAAAAAATAAGTAATAAGTATAACCTTTCCCATAGTCTTTTTCATTATAATTTTTTAGTTTTTCAATCAAAATGACGTTGTTTTGGAAGCGAATATGGATAACTTATCAAGAAACATTAAAGCCAATAAATAAAGTGCAAAGTTGTAATCAATGAAATACACGTCGTAATCCTTCAAAAAAATTCTTGAAATACGGTTCTTCCGCGAATATACCTCTAAATTATGTAAAACCATGACCTTACCGTGTGATATTGTGCCACCTACAACCTCCATTGACACAACCTTTAGCAAGATCAGCTCGTAGGAATCACAGAAAAGATAACCAATAGAATGATCTTCAAATACAACACCAGTTAAATAAAGGCAAGCAGAAAAATGGCACAGCCTAGAAAGTTTGTAGTGGTGAAAGTGATATTACATATGAAAGTGTATATTGAGTGGTAATGGTGTCTGTGATTACGATTAAGGTGTTGAAAGTGAAGATGTACTATTACAATTAAAATGGTTTTATTTTCACACTATATATATTATTAGTTCAGACACTTCTCAAGGCGGGGATAGAAGGGAACCTCCTTAGTTGAAGGAGGTATTCATATAAATCATGTTCCTAATATACAAATTTTCATGAATAAAATCATGAATAAAATTGTTCGCATGGGAGTCCTAATATACAAATTTTAATTAATTTTTGAAAAATCCAAAGACGATATGATATTTTTTTGTGATCAACAATCTAATTTGCTTTGTTCTCAATCGTAAAAAAGTTCATGATGATAATAAATATCAGGGTTTTATAAGAGTTATGTTGTAGAAAAGGTGATTGTGTAATGTTGCGTGCCTTAGTTTTTTTTTTTTTCTTCAAAAAGTGCGACCCCACAAAATATTGTGTGTAAAATGAATTTTTGTGTCATGTTGAATGATGGATGCAAATACCTAAATATTAAGTGGAATACATGTAGCACATTTTTTATGTTGAATAAACCAAACGGCTTCACAAAAAAATAAATACTAAACAGAATATGAAGCATTTAAGATTTAAAGGCGCCACGTGGGAAAATTTCGTTGTTATAAAATCATAATAATAAAATGGGTTTAATGTTTCTCATATTATAGGAGATAAATTTATTTCCTATACACATCAAAGTGTACGAGGTCACACGGCCCCGTACACTTTTATGTATATGTAAGAAAAATATTTATCTTCTAGAATATAAGAAACATTAAACCCTGATAAAATATAAGGCAAATTTATAAGGGATTTTCATATAATTATTTATGATAATAGTACGTCATGCATCAATAGTGATTCCTAAGGCACTAGATGTTTTAATGGAAAATCTAGATTCAATCAATGCTGTTTAGATCATATGGCTGCCTAGTGTAGTGAACCATCCTTGTGAAAGTATGGAACCTCATAATCAGAATAACCCCATGTTTTTGGGAGAAAGTAACGGAGGAGCATATTGATCTATGGTCTCACTCTTCGGTACTCTTTGAGTAATGAGGCCACTCCCATTGGCTCTTCTGTGTTTCGCTAGCTTAGTCCCACAATAGTTTTTTTTGTTTCGAGTTCTTGCCTCTTTATGCTTGTAACCCAATAAAAATAAAGGATAACCTTCCATGCGATTAAGATCATATTGTGAATTCATGAAACTGGTAAAATATTTAAAAGAAGAGAGCCTCTCCATAGGGCACAGATATGAATATCTTTTAACGCTTGAAAAGATAATTTGTTGTGTGAATTCCATATGCTGAGAATAGAAATTAACAGTAACCTTGAATAAATATGATAATTTACATATACTTTTTTTAACCTGTTAGTTCCGATAAGAAGAAAAACTTCTTTTATTATTTTTTATGACAATTCACCTAATTGGGTACAAGTTTACTTTTGGATGGAATTTTTTTTATTGGGTACATTGAATGCATATTTACTTCTCCAGGTGTGTTGGGAGAAAGTGTTTCCGAATATCTTTGATAAGCACATCACTTGTTCTAAAAGGATAAAAAAGTTAAAAAAAGAAGAAGAAAAAAATCGATATGAAACAAAAACTCTCCCATTCATAGATAGTAAAAATCAAAAGAATCATTTCATCACTGTCATTTTCCAAATCAAAATATTTTGCAAACATCACTTATCTGCAAATGATCACATTCATAGATCTCACAGAGAAGTGAGAGAACAAAGAGAAACGATTAAAATTAGATAAAGATCAAGGTATGTGCCGTATTAAAGTATACAATTTATCAAAAACTTGATTCCATTAAATTTACAATACTATTTATTTATTTATTTATTTATTAATAACATAAACAACAAAACCTAAATACAATTACCTCGCCCACATCACTCCCCAACACCCTCAATTAAACACTGTTTCATACAACTCATGCTAAACAATTTAATTGAATTTAATCTAACACATTAAGAACCAAAAAAATTACCAAAGAAAAGGACATCCAACTTAAGAATAAAGCAAATTATATAATTTAGAGAAAGAAAAACACTACAGAGAAACATAATTTAAAAGGTGCAATTACAAATTACAGACTTTGGTAGTTTTTTTTTAATTTTTTTTAAATTTTTATTTATCCCCTGCCTCACTCACTCGGTTGTTGCTGACTCACTCAACTTGAAAGTTCAATCAAACCATCCTATTCCGAGAATCCAATTAAACCTACAGTTTACAGTTCATCTCGTTCCGTTTCCTAACTCAGTGGACCCTACTGAGTCAACTCACTATGACTCACCGGCTGGAAGCTTCCACGCGGAGGTGGCGATGAGTGGCCTCGTGTGCCACCCAAGCATGAGGCACCCATTGTTCTCCTCCACCCCATACCCATCACCGCCGGCGAACAGAGCCAACAACATGCTCGCTTGCTTGAACGCGTTCGAACCGAGATGAACCGGGTCGAAACCGGCCGAGCCCATCCTCCCCCTCCACTGGTTCAGTGTCTCGTGTCGCTCGACCCGGTCCACCCCTTCGCAAGCCACCACGTTGCAAATCTGCCTCCCAAGGTAAAGCTCCGACATCAGCAGGTCCTGACTCGGCGGTGCCAACCCGGTCGACGACGACGACGAAGACGAACCCTCCAGCGAGTCAAACAAGCTTGAATAATAATGCAGAGCCTCCGTGAACCGGTCCACAAAAACCGGTCCATTGTGGTTCGCTTCCTGTTCAACAATAGTCACAATCTTGGGCTTAATCTTCTTAACAGTACCAAGTACCTTCTCAATGGATCCGGGTCGGGCCAGCATGCGGTGGAGCTCGAAAACGGAGTTAACAGCAACAGCCTCACCGGGTCGGATCTGGAGCATGTCCGGGTCAAGATCCGCCAAACTGTTGCAAACGAATCCGCGAAATTCAAACTGAACCCCAATGGTATGAGCCAGCTGAGCCAACTTCAACCCAACCTGTTGCAGCGCGTCGGTGTTGTCCGGCTGCGGTGGTCCGATTCCGGTTAACCGGAAAGTCGGAGGACCGCCGACGCTCAATGCGAGGGCCTGCATCAGCGCCGGCCATTGCATCCCTTGTTTGAGGTCGAAATCGATGACGTGGACGCTGCCGGCACCGGCGAAGGCTTCGAGAATCGCCTGATTCGCGGTGAAGTGTGCGAATTTTAGGTAAGGTGAAGATTCGTAGAAGTGCATGTGGAGCATGTCGGAGAAAGAGGAATCTAGGGTTTCCTCAGGGTAGATTCGGTAAATTCTCCGAGCAAGAGCTTGTGCGAAGTAAGAAGCTACCTTCCTCATAGCTCCGGCTTGCGACGCTGCGAGTAAACCTATGTGCTTAACAAGCGTGTCAGCGAGCTTGAGATTCTCTTGCTGAACAGCTTCGGCGCAAGCCATGAGAGTGTGAACGAGACGAACCCCTGTTTCCTGCGAGTCAACGAGAACAACGGGTCTTGTTGGTTCTGACACTGTTGGTGGTGGCGGTGAAGGTGAATCTGATTCAATTGACCATGGCTTCAATCGCTTGTTGCTGGTTTCGATTTCGGTTTCGTTTTGCTGTTGTTGTTGTGGTGGGTATGCTGCTATGCCTGGGATTGCTCTGAGGTCGTATTCTGAATCGTCGTTGAATATTCTTGTTGGGTTGTGGATTTGTTGTTGTGTGTGATTGGTGAGGATTGAAGAAGGGTCTATTGGGTCGTTGATTTGAGGGTTCCATGATGGATCGAGGATGGTGTTGGTTGTGGTGGAAGAAGGGTTGAGTTCTGTGAGCATGCTTTGAACCCATGAATAGAGATCGGTTGGGTCATAGTGAACAGTGTCAGAAGCAAGGTGGCAAATTCCATCTTCCTTAGCAGTTCCCATAACCATCTCAAGCTGTTCCAGCTTCTGCGCCACGTCAGCCATGTCCGAAGAACGCACGTTGTAACCCAAAGCCGCCAGCAACTCGTCAACGCCGCCGCCGACTGTGGCGGCGGCGGCGGCCGCATGTTCTTCATCCCACATCTTGGCCTTGCCACTCGACATTGACGAGCATTCACCTTTCACACTCCCTCCTCCGTAGCTAGATTGATGATCCCTCTTCATCTTTTTGTCCTTTCACCCCCTCTTTCTATATGTGCCAACCAAATAGGAAAATTGATTCAACAAGTGCAAAAAAAAAAAAAAAGATTAGAATTCCAATTGGGTCAAATCATATCATGGGAAATGAAATGGGGTTGCAGAATTTCAAAATTCAAGACAAGGGGTTGTTGTTGTTTTTGGCACTTGAGAAAAGATGGGTGAGAGGTCCAAAGAGAGGAGCATAGAGTGGAGAAGATAAGGAAGAATGGAAGTCATAATAATGGAAATATTTACTCGTGTGTGTTTTTTCTTTTCTTTTCTTTTTTTTTTCCTAGCAAAAAAAAAAAAGTTTCGATTTTGTAATTGTGGAGAAAAAAAGAAATAATATTTTAGTAATGGGTAGTGTGAGAGAGCATTTTGTGTGCGCTAAAAAATGAAGCTCCGGC
This sequence comes from Gastrolobium villosum, assembly GCA_032173675.1. Classification (NCBI taxonomy): domain Eukaryota; kingdom Viridiplantae; phylum Streptophyta; class Magnoliopsida; order Fabales; family Fabaceae; genus Gastrolobium; species Gastrolobium villosum. Next base: position 51,584 of record JAVKPL010014228.1, read on the forward strand.
AAAAAATACTTGAAAAGGCATCAAAGAGCCGTGGGAGCACCGCAATGCCAAGAAAGATGCCCATGATAGTGTACAGCTCGTGCATACCCCAGACACCATACACTATAAAATCAGGTGGCCGTACACTTCATCTATTGAGAGTCTTGGGGACCGAGAATGATCGTGGGCCCCACCCCCTATGTCCAATCCCTCACGCCCTTTCTTCACGCGCGTGTTTAACACTCCCCCTCCCTCACCACTTATTCTACTCCTGCTTCGCTTGCATTTCATAAAATGATATTAGTAATGAAATGATGACTGGGGGAAGTTGGAACTAACAATGGTTAATAGAGGGAATGCCAATGTCAATAGAGTGAATAGACCCTCCAATTTGCTTAGTATAAAAAATATTTTGATTGGGCTCCATCATTTGTATTTGACTTTGAAATTTAATCCCTGTTAATGTCCCCTCATTCATTATTTTTTGGTACAACTATGTCCTGTTGTCTTATGTCCCCTAGCTTTTTACTCATACGAGTGGGGGATGCTGTTGTGGATACTCGCTTGTGTGTTTAGGAAGAGTATCTGATTGGGACTACGGAAAGGAGCTGCACTAAAAAAAATTAAAATCAATTTAACATGTTCAAGTATGATTTTATCAAAAAAAATTGTAAGAATAATCCTGGAGAGAGAGAGAGAGAGAATTTTAGAACCGATAATATTATGTCAAGCAAAGTGGACAACCGTATTTATGCTCCACCCTTCCTAAATGTGCGATGACAAATATAGTTAAGATACTCGAAGCTTTTAAATTGTTAATAGTGTCATTTGAAGAAAATAACAAAAAATTATCCAGCATTCACTTTGTACATTATAATTTGAGGGGGAAAAAGAGAGCATTTATGTTCATGAAAAAAAAATGCAACTTTAATAATGAAATGACATTTTTGTAACTTTAGCATTTATTCATTCATCTTAAAATACCACTTATTCTTTTTTTCCTCACCCCTTAGGCTTTCTATTTTTTTTATTTTTTTTGTAAACTACACTTTCTATTTTAATATCACACTTTTTTAACTTGTGAAAAGTGAATTTTCCTTTTATTATAAAGAAAAATGTTTCTGCAGTTAATACAGATATATTATTTGTATTTTTTTCCCAAAATAACATCGTTTAATGAAATCTTAAAAAATTATAAAACAAAGACTATTATAATCTTGAAAAAATTAAAATTATAAAAATACTATAATTTTCATCTAAAATAACGTCATATTGGAGTTATCGGAGATAACTTATTTCGAATAATGAATCCTTTATTATATTAGATGAAGTATTCCGTATCATATATTTTGAATGATTATTTAAATTTTTCAAATAATAAAACTAAATATCCAAGTTTTACCAGTCATAACTCTCAGAAAACTAAAAATAATAAACACCTCAGAGTGGTATTGCCATGAGGTGTGGCCTATGGCAAGTGTGTGTGGTCGGTTTCCGTAGGTTCGAGTGGGGAATAACATCACGCTACGCACATGAGGGAGAGATCAAGGGGACGGGTCAACTTTGGTCGTCACGCGCCTCTCCCCCACGCCATAAAACAGAACCTAATGGGAAACAGCTTAGTGCAATTGTAGGACCAAGTGGCGATCCCTTGTGGTGCGTGTCATCACACGCATTTCATGTGAGACGATGAAAGAGAGAGGAGATGAGTTGCAAAGGGGGCCCCACAGAAAGAGGGGTCTGTGCGGGAGAGAAGATCAACGAGGACGGGGATTCAGACGTCAACATCGATTTTAGGACCATCCGACGTGGGACCCACTGTCCCAAAAACAAAACATTACTACTACTCCATTCTCCCTCTCTCTTTCTCTCTCAACCAAAAGAAAATAGTTGCCAGGAGGCCCAGGACAGCACGTCCTCAGGAACGGCGTTATCAACATACTTTTGCCATAACTCATAATGCAAAGAACCTTTCTAATTATAGGCTATATTTAGAAAATTTTCTTTTCAATAAAATGTAAGCTTTGGTAATTTAAAAAATTAATTAAAAAAAATTGTACTCATATAAAAAATTTTAAATTCAGTTACTATTTTTAAAAAAGAAAAAAAGAAAGGATCCGTCGAGAGAAACGGCGTTATTATGATTCCGTTTAGCTTAACTGTGTAAAAGGGACGTCCTTGAATAGCAAAAATGGTAGTGTCCGCATCCGGACGGTGACGTTAGCGGAGGAACACAACCACAGACGGGGCCTTCTCTTTACCTTTTTTTTTTTTTTTATAATACTATAAATATAATTTCTCATATACACATTCACTAAAAGAAGTGAGAGAAAAAATATATATTAATGGTCATAAAAATAGATCAAAATTATTAATTAATTAATAATATATTTGGCCCATTAAGTTTGATCCAATAAATTATAACTGTTGATGAACGGAAATATTGTGTGTGTCTAAAATGATATAAGGTTATATCTTTTAAAATGATAGATGTTTTTCCCTTTTTATAATACTATAAATATAATTTCTCATATACACATTCACTAAAAGAAGTGAGAGAAAAAAAATATATTCTATGAGTTTTATATAAGTTATGTTGCAAGAAAGGTGATTGTGTTATATTATATCATTTTAAGAGAGAGTTGTAATTTTTTTAAAATTGAAAACATGTGGACAAAAAAATATTGTGTGTAAATTTTTTTACGAATGTTAAATGATAGAATGCAAACTCATATTCTATTAACTTTTTTGTCATGAGAAATTATATTATCTATGATATAATTAAAAAACTTGAATTAATATTAAATTTAGGGAAACATATATGTCATTTAAAAGTATGTAAAATTATATCATTTAAGATAGAGAAAGAGATATAAAATTGAAGAGAGTGGAGAAAAAAATTAAAGATGTAAGTCCAACTCTTTATGAAAGTGAAATGACATAATTTATGTCATTTAAAAAATAAACACTTTTTCCTTAAATTTAATAAGTTTATTATTATTATTATTATGAGAAAAAAAATTCTTATGTTATAGGAGAGTTCTCTTCTCATGTTAGTGAGAGTTCATTTTGCGTGTAATAATTTTTTTTGATTTTTTTATTTTTTATGTGTGGTATAAATTTGAGTGAAAAAAATGTAGTAGAACTCCTAGAATATGAGAAAAACATTGCGCTATTATTATTATTATTATTATAATTATAGAGCAATATTGAAAATGGAAGGAAAGGAAGAGGGAGAAGGGGCACTGACAGGTTGTGTGGTCAGTGATATATGAAAGGAGAGAGGGCCATGACCATGTGATTCTGCCACGTTTTACAGATTCTCTTGTCTCCGTGGTCCCTCCCTCTGCACTCCCCTCACTTCCTCATTACCCCTGTTTCCTCTCTCTATCACTCCCAATGTCTCTCCTATTCTCTCTGTACAATTTGAGAGAATTTATTGTGCTGCGGGAACACCATTTTTTATGTGGTCCTTTAGTATAAATGTAAGAGTAAAATTGAAAAAGAAAAAAATAATAGGAGTAAAAAGAGAAAGAAAAAATGAATATCGTGAGAAGGAACACCAAATCATAAAAAATAAAAAATAAAAAATATTTCCCTACAATTTCTTTCTACTATCCAAAATCACAATTAATATCAAATGTACTATGCTAATCTATTCAACTCTAAATCAATACAGTCAATGAAATGTACATATGACAGTTGATATCATGTTATCATTAAACAACGGTTGTACTAACTGTGGCTCTAATCAGTAATCACTATATAGGGACATGATCTCAAAATCAAATTATAAGGTATCCAATAAGCTTTTTTTTTTAATTTATGTTGAAAACATTTTACAATTTCTTTTAGACTTTACTTCTCTCATGTAATATGAGAGAATTTATCTTATATTGTGAGATAAATAAAATGAGATTCACCAATTTATTTTATTTTTAAGAAAAAGAAATGCACGTCTTTTTATGTAAGTGTAATATAGAGTATAGAGTATAATTTCCTTTTTTATCGAAGAAAAATAGGAGAGTGTCTTCTAATATTACAAACTCTTCAATTCTCATGCGTAATTTTTTTTTTTACAATTTTATAGAAAACTGAAAACTTCTATCATTAGAGAAGTTCAAAAAAAGCCCTTCTTTTGTATGAATAATTGTGCTTTATATACTTTGTATAGATGCGTTATTTGTGAAGCATGTATTTATGTATTATGTACTAAAGAGTGATTAGGAAAATTGTTTGTTCAAATATAAAATTAGTTAACCCGTAGTTCAGTTTGTAGCTGAGCTTTCAAGGGATTGCTTGGTGCAGGGATCAAATCCTGCCTCAAACAGTTTCTTGGAAAAAATTTGCGGGCCTCAAGCAGTTTCTTATAAAATCTTTGGGGGCCGTACTCCGAGGGCATGGTGCCCGGAAAAGATTGAATGGTACCAAAAAAATAAAAATAAAAAATAGTTTTGAGATCTTTATACTTTGTAATAACTGTTTTGAATATTGTTTAACAAATTGATTGTCAATGATAAGAACATACGAATTTTTCATTTATGAAAGATACGAATTGAAATATAATCAACTTCTTGTGTTATTTATTAGAGTCATTAATTGGTTATTATATAATATGGATAAAATTAAATAATCCATAATTAAAAATAGTAATAAATAAAAATTTTCATTTATATTTCAACGGTGTTTATTTATATCACGATCTTTAACATGTAAAAAAGTAGTAATAATTGTTTATGTGGCCAATATCTACATCTGCTCAACAAGATAGGTGGCAGATTGTGTCTGTGATTTTGATTTTGCTATTTCTGTGTACAATCTTGTTGTACTACAAATCTTGTACCATGTACCACGCAATTTCATACACGAATCTAGTTAAAATCTTCAGTTTAAGATAAGAAGAAGAACAGTCGATCAACAAAAGAAATTCGTGTTTTAATTCGTAATTATTATTTTTTCTTCACAATGTCTAAAGTTCACTAAAAAAATTACAAAAATTAATCCATTCATTTTTATTTATTACATTAGAATCTACGTTTTTGAGAGTGATTAAATTCATGTACTTACTCTCTCTTAAAGAATGATGTGTGTCATTATTTCAAATTTTAGATTAAATATGTATATCTTTTATAATTTAATATTTTTTATTGTAATTTATACTTTCTAAATTATTTTTAAACTAATTGTGTATTTTAAACGTTTAAAATCTATTTTTACATTTTATCTAAATGTGAAAATATTTGTACAACAATATAAGATATTTAGGTGTGTATTGAATTAAGATTTTAAAAGATTATTTTGAATTCAAAAATCCTGTAAATTTTAAACGACTATTTAAAAATATAATGCCATATGATGTTAGGCAAAAAAAAATTAAATTATTACTTTTTAATAAAATAATTACGCATTTATTACAGTTTAGGAAATAATTTCGGATCTGTTGCACAATGTGACGCCCCAATTGAGGCGTCTCACCCTAAGGGAGACGCCCAATTTGGGCGTCTTTCGTGTGGTGTTGACACATGTCACGCAAAATTAACATTTTAATTGTAAAACTTCTAAAAACCATAACTTTTGACTCGGGTATCCAGATCAGGTAATTTTTTTTGATTCCACATAATTTTTTTTGATTCCCTCACGGTGAGACGCCTCAATTAGGGCATCACATTGTGCAGTAGATCCGTAATTATTTCCAAAATTATAATAAATGCGTAATTATTTTATTAAAAATCAATAATTTTATTTTATTTTTTTTTGTCTATGATGTTACGCATAATGATTAAGGATTGGAATCAAGTGTTTGTGAGGAAATTGTAATTCGGTTATGCTTTGGGTGTGTGTGAGTTAATTTCTTATGCCTAATATATATTGTTAGGTACATAAATAGTGAAAACAACATTGTGGATATGAAAGAAAATAATACTGGAATCAATTTCTCTGCTCTATGGATATCTGTCATAGGAACCCAGTTCCTAACATTGGTGAACATTTGTGCTTTTATCTTGAACACCACACCACTATCTTCTTTTGTTGAAATGCATTTGAATGGACTACATAACTTTTTTAAATTACTTAAAAATCTTAATTTAATGCCAATAAATTTTTTTATACAAAAATTATTTTTAAAATCTCAATTGCATCTTGAAAGAAAAACCCCGCAAGAATCGAATAAATATCACAAAATAATAGTACAATTTGAGGGAAATTCTGCATCTGTGTTAAACGACTAGTCATGATAATATTCAAAGCTTGTCCCCCACTAAAGAAAGTGACGAACTTTGCGTACTTATTTTCTTTAATGCAGAGGATTCAGAGTTTCTAGTCTTGTTTGCAAAGCCCTTGGTTTTTTCCGGTGTTGTGGAGCGTAATTATTTTGGTGCTTCCCTTACCACTCCTGATTTAGTGGGATAAATCAATTAAAATCTAGCAATGGCTATGACGTGTTTATAGAAGTCAGACAAAAAATATTTAATCGAAATTTCATGGAATGAACTGAAAGAGCACATACTCCCACTGTATTGAAAGATCTCTCGTTGTAGAGATCATAATGGTATTGTAGCCCTTGTACAAATATAAGTAGGGATCTTAATGGGTCGAGTTGAGTTTTGATGTTAAGAGGTTAAGTCTGTATTTAATTGTGTAAGTATGATCAAGTCTGTTACCTTTTATAAATATAATTATCGGTACGTGGTTTGATTTATTTATAAAAAATGAAATCATGTTTAAAAAAAATACCATAAAAATTTATCCAAACAGAATGTACAATCAATGGCATTAATAATTCCATAAATATTCATAAATTCAATGTATATTCAAACATCATAATATAAAACAAAATCATTCAAAAAAATTGTTTAACCTATAAAATGGGGTGAGAAATAGAGCTATTACAAATAGTATAAAAAATATAAAATAATATACTAGACCAGCCTTAGAGACTCTAAAGTCGAACTTTTGAATTGAAGCCTGAGATTTTTTTATTAAATGAATTCTTATACAAGTTCAAGTTAATAACTAATTTTAAGTATATAAGTTCAGACCTTTACGAGCCGAGCCAAAGGCTAATGAAAGACTCCTAATTTATTTATCACTCCTATATATAACCCAGCAACTCCACAACAAAACCGTAAATGCATATACCTTATTTTTTATTTATTTTTTTATTATCTATAAATTCATTTATTACTCGACTAATTTAATTCGAATCAAGCAGTAGGATTACATGAGAATAAATTTATCAATTATTTGACTATATAAATAGCAAAACTCTCTCCCTGCGAAGTACCGTATCATGTTTCTGTTTGTGGGAAGTGGACCTTCATCATCAAGTCATCACAAAGTTACCACAGTAATCAATCCACAGAGGAATTGCCGACAGATTCAATGCTTAATTCTTCAATTATGGTTCACTAATATCTTACCTACCTACTGTGCATGCACTACTTGTGCTTCCAGTTACAATTCCGTACTTTTGCTTCACTTCATTATCTACTAATACTATGTTTAGAGACTTTATTTCTGATGGGATTTATGATTTTTGAAATAGATAGCCTGAAGTTACCTATAGATTTGACATGCTCCAATCAAGTTATAATGGTGTAACAATTGAAAAGGATGATTCAGTTTATACATATATACGTATCTGTAAAGTGTGTTATTTTAAAAGATTTTAAAAGATGTAAAATTATGTCATTTTAAGAAAGAGAAAGAGATAGATAAAGGAGGAGAGAGAGTTGACAAAAAAAATAAAAGTGTGAGTCACACATCTTTATGAGAGTGAAAGGATGTAAGTTGTATCATTTAAAAAGATAAATTTTTTTTCCTATACGTATATGATATAATATTTAAAATTTACTAAATCTGGCTCCCAACTAAAAGTCATTCATCTCACGTCATGTACAACTGGCGGTAAAAGGCTCGAATTTGACGCAATAGCGAACATGGAATTGAAACAACCCAAACAAGGAATCGAGTAATATTAAGTCATAAACTTAATGCCTCTAATATTAAGTCATTTGAAACTATTTTTTATTATAATTACTTATTCAGTCGTAAAAGCTTAATGCCTCTAATAATGTCATAAACTTCATATCTGAATAAAAAATACTATAGTTTTTTTTTTCTTTTCGTATATCACAAACGATTGTTAATAGTTAATAAGAAATGTATACCATAAGGATGCATTCTGCCACTAAGAGATATTATTAAACTTTAAACTTACACAAAATAAAACACAAAAAATTATAACCTAGCTAATTATATGATTGTTTATTATTTTTAATAAAAGGAAAACATAATCTCATAAGGTAAGGAATTTATTTCCTTTAACAAGAGATTTTGGGTTTGAATCTTGTAAATAAAAAGAATAATTTTACGAGACTAAGTTCCTATAATGGACCCATATAGTTTTAATTGAATAAATTGAATAATTAATAAAC
>JAVKPL010014228.1:65000-81369 GCA_032173675.1 Gastrolobium villosum
ATTTTTGGTACTACTACTGTATTAAAGATTCAGTGCATCATACCGATGAAAATATCACATGTCAATTTTTTTCTGTCAAATTCTTTCTCTCTTCTTTGATGTGTGTTGCTCTCATTGATGAGATGTACTGAATTTAGATACATCAGTAGTACTAAAGATTTATTCCTGTAGGGGGTGCCCAACCGGGAAAAATTTAATATGTTTCAGGTCCACCACTCATTTAGTGGTTCCTTTATCATAAATGAAAAATTTTCTTCCATTTCTACCCATTTCTTTTTGATTTATCCCCCTCCATTCCTTTTTTTTGTTTTTTGAAAAAGGAACATCATGGTCCAGGCCCACAAAATACCTTCTCGTCCAACTGGCCAAAATGAATGAACAATGTATAGTATGTTAGTAACAACCAGGAATTTTATGTTCAAACCAAAGGGCCTCGGGTACTTGAATCATGGTAAAAAAAAAAATGTAGCTGTGATCGCTTGGAATTTTCAACGTCGAGATTGTAGAATTTGTGTGAATAAATAAACTTTCATTAATTGCGCAATTTTTTGATTTGAATATTTTGAAGTAAGGGGCACTACTTTTGATCATAGGCACGAATGGCAAGCCCAAGACTACACTATTTTACTAAGCGGAAAAACTCTAAAATCACAATAAAAAATAGTGTGTCGAAAGTCTGACTCTAATGAATTTGATAATATTTAAACCCGATTAATAATTTGATTTCGGATAAATGAGTTGGGAAAAAAAACTGTCACAATGAGAGGACCAATCAATAGATCAATAAACACCTGGATTAACTGGTAGAAAATTATTCCAATTTAAAGTGATCTCGAGTTTGAATATTGAATATATAACTATATTAAAATTTGGTAAAGAAAACTTTTATTTTTGTGATCTTTCCCGGCTTGAATCGAATAAGTTAAATAACTGATGAACCGATAGAAAAATTTTAAAAAAGAGCTTGTAGCTCATCAATCCCAAAATCATGTATACGATTCCTTCTCACATAGCCATGTGTAATCTGAGTCTATCAGCTTAAATCCTTAACTTGATAATAACACGTGTAAAGAATTAATTCAACCAAAAAACATAAGCTATTAAATGAAAGCCCATCAATAGTTTATATATTTCTATAATATGCCCCCTCACATAAGAGCCTACTAGATATGAAGAGTGAATAATACACATACCCACTTACATATGCTAACAAATCCCACAAGAGAAAGTGGGGGTTATGGGAATCGAACTCATGACACCTAGGTTCTCACACCATATAAAGAATCAATTCAATCCAAAAGTTTAAGCTCCTAAGTGAAAACATCTTTAATGGTTTATATTATACTCTAATATGCGCTCTCATACAAGAGCCAATTGAGATTGAAAGGTGGAAAATGCACAAGCCGATCTACCTATGCTAAAAATTCCACAAAAGAAAGTAGAGAATGATGAGGATCGAAACCGGGACACGAGCTCTGGTACCATATCAAAAATCAATTAAATCCAAAAGTTGAACCTAGTGAAGAATCATCAATGATTTATATACTTCTCTAATAACATGCATTATGGAAGCACAAGGATGAGAGATTCAACATCCATTGAAAACCAAGTCACCTAGACACCAGAGATATATTCCACCTAGAGATGCTTGAAGGTTGTGAAAATGCCGCAAAGTTCTGCAATAAACACACTGGAGGAGCCTACATTATATTTTGGCAAAAATAACGTAGGACCCAGCAACATGCAGCATCTTGGAACATACCTCCAAAACTAGCTTGATTGACCTTCGAAGTAATAAGTGCACTTAATAGAGTAAAAATAAAATAAAATTGATAACCAATGATTAAAACAAATTAACGATTTTAAGTTGAGATTCCAGTCTATATGATATATGGACAAAGTATTTGCTATAATAATTTGGGTTAATCCTTCTTAGGAAAATCATTAATGTAACATCACCCAACAATTTAAATTTTTTGGTTGAATTGATTTTTTATATTCCTCTCCCTTTTTTTTTTTGTAAAATATATTCCTCTCCTTAATTAGCTTTTGGAATTGAATTAAACCCAATTCATAATGAATTATTCTCAATCCTTTTAAGGTATTAAATATTTAAATCTATTTCCATCCTGATCCAATCTTAGACGGGCTAATCTAGTCCCTCATTTTTTTATTACTGGTAACTATTTATATTTTATTTTTTATATCACCATGAAAAATATATTTATTTCAAATTAATCATGGTTAAAAAATTAATGAGAAAAAATGATTAAGAAAAAAACTATAAATAAGTAGAGAAAAAAATAATAATAAAAACCTTCTGAAACGAGTTTATCTCTTTACACTGTTAATAATTCCTTCGCTCTTTTTCAAAACACAATATCCGTTCATTTATGTAAAAAATATAAATTTAAATATTAACTTCAAGATAATAATAGGAGAGAAATAAATTCTTTCCCAATGGAACAAACAATATCCTTTGACATACTTTTTATTTATATTATACTTGCAAAATATTAATTAGAAGATGATGATAGAATAATATTTATTTTTTCTGAGTTTTATTTAATGAAATATTAATACATTAAATAATAAAAAAAGCTCAATTTTTTTAATATTGATTGCTAAGACACTTAAAATATTTGGCCATAGTAGCATTATTGGTCCCCCCCTAACAATGTTTATCTTATAAATAAATTTAAAGCAGTATTTGTCTAATATTTTTGTTTGTAAGTGATGCTACTAACATTTTCTGCGAGCATTGCTCGTTAAACAATACTTCTTATACATATCGTGGACGTGGAGTCACAATCATGAACAAACAGGACTTTAAAAAATTAACAAAAGCATTTTTAAATTAACCCGTTAAAATCAAAATTGTTTTGCCAATATTCAATCATACATGATGTTTGAATTGAATGAATTGGAAATCTCTGCATACCTTGGGAGAGATTCCACTGGACTGACATGAACAAAGAGGAATCCTATGGCTATGTTTCTCTCATTTGTGGTTGAAAATTTAGAGTGTATTTATGCAAAAAATTTACTGGCAAAATGGGCTAAAAAAAATATATTAAAAAATTATCTAAAGATGTCGATACGAATATTTTATTTTTAATCTCTATCATCTAAATATTTTGAAGTTTAAAAAAGTATAAGAAAGACAAAAATAATAATTTAAATCAATAATTTCATTTAATATAACTATACAAATCATATCTTAAGATTACTTAATAATTTCAGTATTATTTTATAACAAAATAATGACATCAAACATACAAATATTTGCAAATGAACACATTATTGTATGTAATTAGTATTTTATAAGCATTAGTTTTATTTTGATAGATACTAGCATTTAAATCCAAAAACAAGCTTAACTTTATTTTTTGCGTTAATATATTTTTCTATAGAATCAAATGTGAATGAAAAATAACATTCGCAGTAAAATAATAACATTTTAACCCTAAAAGAAAAGATTGTCTCACATAATAGTCATTGACATAGAACAATCAAAACCATAATTTAACATTTAATAAAAATAAAATAAAAAATTACATGCAGGGTTGACCTGCCCTGTCTCACCTATTATCCATTTTAACTCGACTCGTATATAAGCGGATTATTTGAATTGATGAGTTAAAATACACAACCCAATAACTACTCCATTTTAACGAATTGTAGAATTGATCGGTTTCAAACCATTTTGCCATTTCTTTTGAAAAACATGCATTCTATGATAACCTGTCAAAAGTCTCATTGATATGATCTTTGAAAGTATTGTATGCCTAGTTACAAATGGATAGTGGGCATGCCTAATGACTTTGCCTGTAAAAGTAAGTGCTTGATACCTTATAATTAATCACCCTCTCCCCACCACGATGCACTATGCACAGTAAATCTCTTGACTCACAGTAAAACCCTTCAAATCCATTAACCCCATGACCCTGTTGTTATTTGTACCGAGGAGAGAGATCTTAAATCTGAACTATCTCTCTCTCTCTAAAAATAATGGTTATATTACACTAATGTCTCAATTGCAAGTGGTGTGATCAGTGGCTGAGCTAAGATTTCGTTTTAGCTGGGACCAAAAAATTTAACACATTAAATTATCAAAACTTTATCATAATTACAGAAATCTATTAGAAAAAAACAATTACCATAAATTCTAGCATGTTTATCTAAAAAGCCATCGAGATGCTGCATTAATTTCATAATTTATCAAGAGAGTGTATAAAGTCATAAAGACGATTCAAATATTTAAGGAAACATGAAAGATTAAAACACTCAAAGACACTCCTCTCTAACAAGCATTCTTCACAAAATAAAATCAATCACATGGAAAATTAGAAAAATTTCAGAATAAAAAAGAACCAATTTAAGAGCAAATACCATTAGAGTTTCTAACTTTAAGAGAACAGTAAGCAAATATGAAGACACTTGTTGGGATTTCCAACTCCACTTAGAATGTATTAGGTTATTAGCTGAGAGAGAATATAAATGGAGTCAAATTTTAACTTTAGAAGATGCCAAATAATAATTACTTATAAAGTATATATAACAATAATTTTTTAAAAAACATCACGAGGGGCCTAAGCCCCGTCTAACCACAACGTGGCTACGCCACTGGGTGTGATTATTTCTTATTATGAGAAGTGTATATCATTTTCAAGGATATCAAGTTGTGTAAGAGAAATAGATAAATCATGAGAAAGAGAATGAGAGGAAATTTTTTTTAAAGTTGTGAATTCCACCTCTTTAATTATGAGAATGAAAGGATATAAAATGACACAAATTTTTCCCTTCTTAATATAAGACAAGTGGGAAAACAGAAATAAAAATGAACAAGAAAATTTTCAACTTAATTAATATAAATTATCGTACTTAACTAAATTAATAAATTTGGTTGTATGATGAGGAATCACTGAATTAGGATATTCGATGTGTTCTGAGCTGATGCTTGTGACTGTTATTAAACAAGAGTCAAACTAAGTATGGCAACTATAACTAACTGGCTTTGGTCCTTCCGTGGTATGGTAGTACCAATTTTGCTAGGTGATGTTAAGGATGTAATTCAATGGAGAGAAATAAAATTTATTAAAAAAATATGGATTAGGCTTAGCTCACGTAGCATGGACTGGACTTTCTCTTGTCCCATTTTAACATGATAAAAATATACAAATTAATTGCTGGTCCTATGACTAAGATTCATCACATGGTGTGATTATATTAAAATGAAATTTGAAAAGATTCGTTTACCCACATAAAATTTGGTTAGATATCATCTTCACTTACTATTTTTTTTTATTAGACCGCATTAGAGGTCTCACTGCTCATAAGTGAAGAAAAAAAATTAACGATCATTAATATCAGGCGGAAATAATTTTTTATATAATATTAGAGCTTATATGATCAATTTGTCATTGTTGAAATATATAAAATCATTAATGTAGCATCACCCAACAGCTTAAGCTTTTAGGTTGAATTGGTTCTTTACATGGTATAAATGTCTCGGGTTCGATTCTCGCCGCCCCACTTTCTCTCATGTGAGGGGATGTGTTGAAATATATAAAATCATTAATATAGCATCACCCAACAACTTAAGCTTTTGAATTGAATTGGTTCTTTATATTCATTAATTTATTTTTCATTTCCATTATTCTATTAATAACTAATTAAAATTATGGAATTCTTTACCAAAATAAGTCTCCAATTAATTTCTAGTTTTTAACAAAGAATGGTTAATGATGAGGTATAAAAAAATTGCATGTATCGTATTTTAGTGTTTCAATTGACAGCAAATGCTTAAATAGGTACGCCTAAATTCTGTCCTTTATAAAACTGTCATAGTTAACAGTTTTGTGTTAATTAGAACTGATTAGTGAAGTTTAAGGTGGAGATTTGTTTAAGGAATATCAAAAGTAATAAGATTTTGAAAAAGAAACAGGAAAGAACAAAGATTGTTAAAATTTGTGTATGTCATTAATCATCTCTTTATCTCCGGAGCTCATTTATTATGGTTCGGGAGTTTGTACTCCTTTTCTAAAAGTAGAAGGAAAAAACGACTACGAGAGGACTTAGAAGAAAGAAAGAGATATAAATGGAAGAAAAAATTTCATTTTTTAGTAAAGGACCATCAAATGTATTGTGTTCCTGAAGCACATTAAAAAATCTCTATCTCCTATGTAAGACTTATTTTATTTTAATAATGTGGGGTTAATTAATTCACCCAGCAAAGCAACATAGAAACAATTCTAACACTGTCTCCAAATTGGGACCATAAAAGGTTGAGGAACATCTCACCCATGTGCACCACCACCAATGAGTCACATGTTCCACTTATACATTCTCCTGAAACAGGATCACTAGTCTCTGCACGAATCAACCAGCAAGAGGGGCCTTACTCATATCTTGAATTTGTGATTTTTGGGTCCCAAAACATGTAAGGATATGCATTTTTGTGCCACTATTGTTGAAGCAACTTTTACGCTGAACAAAGGGAAATTTGAAGGATGAGCAAGCAACAAGGTCCACTTTATTAGAGCAGGTCATTGCCTATACAAAATTATCCCCACATGCATGCTCTTCCATGTGATTTTGGACACGTTAGGGTCCCTGGTCCTAATGATGTCCATAAAAAGTTGAAGTGTAGGCCTTAAGCCAAATTACATTGACATTATTATTTTCTCTTTTGCCAAAAGTGTTTATCATTTTAAATGACACAACTTATATCATTTATCAATTAATCACACCGTTAGATCGATTACCCATGGTTATATTTATTTTTTTTGTAAGGTTACTCTCTCTCCATATTTTATTTTATCTCTACAAAGGTTAAATAAATATCTATTAAATTTGGAAAATGACACATGAAAATAAATATAACCGTTTACATAATCGATCTAACTTTAAAATGACACACACTTTACCATTTCTCTTTATTAAGAACTATATACATTTGATTTGACCATTTTCTTTTTCTTTCTTTACATATAAATTCCCCATATTCTAATTTTAATTTGTTAAGGATGGGATACCTAATTGAGAATGTGAAATTTTAGATTTTGTAAAGAATGTAAAAATATCACTATATGGGAACACATTTGATCTTGAGGCCTTTCTATCTAAGAATCTTCAAACCCTACAACTAATCGAACAAAAGAGAACTTATTACTATCCAAGAAAATATCGAAGGTTGTTGATCACTTAGTTGTTGTTGTTTTTTTTAATTAGGGAAGATGGAAATAAACACATGCCAAGCATAATATTTATGTTTGACAGCTATGACACTCTTCATAATAGCCTCCTACCATGTGGTTGGATTTGTTAAGTTGATTATGTTAAAATTGGAAATGTCATCAATCACATGGATCTCCATAATTTATTTATATAATGTATGATGTTTCATTGACGAAATTCCTTTATGTATCAAACAATTAAACCTGTGCTTTATATGCATATATCATTCACTATTTTTTTTTGGTTTAGGACATTTGGTTACAATGAAGGTATGCACATTGATTTATTTTCATTCCTATGTGAAACATGTGAAATGCATAGTTAATTCCACGTACGTTATTGTTTTTGGACGAATTATTATCAAAAGTCAAATAGGTTACACGAGATGATTATTATTATTTTTTTCTCACTAATTTTCTATAAATGTATATATGTTCGAATGAATATAGGATTCATTCTCCCAAATATTTACATTCGATTCAATGTAATTATTTAATTAAGTCAACCGAGAAGTTGAAGCATTGAAGGTACTCATTATCATCTATAGAATGTTAACATTGTTCAAACTATACCCCAAATATACAAGATTATGCAAACAGGAATTCACAGATCTCATACATTTTGCTGTTATTAGCATAATATTTTTTAACAAAGTTGTAAACATAGTGGTGTGGCTTGGCTACATCTTGCTTTGTTAGTTTCTTTTTCGTTTTTGGGCTTTTGCCCCATTTGTTATCGAAATAAAAGAGAGATCATACGATAAGGTTAACAATGTCTGGTGGGCTTTGTATGGTAAGTAGTTTAGTTCTTATTCATGAACGCTTCGGTACCCATCATTCGCAAAAAATGGAATGAAAAAAGAAGAAAGGCTTAGATGTTGTTAGCCCAATTCACGGGCCCGATTTAGGGGAAGCATGGCAAATCGTTAATACATCTTTTTTTTTTTTTTTTTTTGGAAATAATAGGAAATTAAAACAAAAACACAACAAAAGAAACTAGGCACAAAACCTAGACCACTGAACACCTATAGTGTCACCATACAAACTATAAAGACAACCTGACGGTGGACTATCAAATTCCTGAATGGCCCAAGAGAAACCATAAGAGTAAGAGGCTAGAAAGTCTGCAACTCTATTTCCTTCTCGATGAATGTGAGACATATAAATCTGTGAATCTTGCTACATGAGAATACGATTCACCAAATTAGCCGCAGGGTAATCATGATGACACCCATTTGTAATAAGTTGTTGGGCTGAAAGAGAATCTCCTTCGAGCCAAACTTGCCCAAAACCTTTATCCCAAGCTAGCTCCAAACCAACCAAGCAAGCCCATAATTTAGCATGCAAAACCGTTCCTGAACCTAAATTTTTACAGAATCCGACAATCCAAGTTCGTGAAGCATCACATGCACCATCAACATTAAGCTGAACCCAATCGTTAATGCATCTTAATAAGTTTTTAATTGTTTAAAATTGTAAAGAACCTTGGGATACACCACCCCAAAAGCTAGCTCAAAGGGTGGGAGTGCTCAAGGCCTTATAAACTCCACATTAGTTGTTCATCCAACCAATGTGAGACTATATATCTCAACACGCCCCCTCACACGAGAGCTCATTGGCTTGAAGAGTGGATAATGCAACAGCCCCCAGACTACCTGTGCTAAGAAATTCCACAAGAGAAAGTGGAGGACGGCGAGGCTCTGATACCATGTAAAGAACCTTGGGGATACACCACCCCAAAAGCTAGCTCGAAGGGTGGGAGTGCCCAAGGCCTTATAAACTTCACATTAGTTGTTCATCAAACTAATGTGAGACTATATATCTCAACAAAAATAAATACATCCTCAGATTAAAAAAAAATTAATGTGTTCGGAATTTATCAATTTTTCCAACTCCAATGATACATAGTTGTATAAGTTCATACTTTCACATCTTCAATCAAATTATTGTAGAAAAAAAAATCATCAAACAAATTAGAAAAGGAATTATAAAATATATAACTATATTCTCAATAAATTTTTGGGGGAAATAATTTCATTTTATTAGACATAAGCTTATATTATTTTAAGTGAAACAATTGTATTTTGGTGTATATTTATTGATATTTTACATTATCTCTCTTTAAGAATACTCACTTTTTTTATTTATACTAATTTTGTGGAGGAGAGAGACAATAAATGTATATTAAAACACATTGTTTTTTCAATTAAAGTGATACAAAATTTTATTCCTTAAAATATCAAAAAAAAAAATTCACGATTTTTTTTATTTAAATAATTGTCATCCATCCCTCGGCTTTGTTGCCTACTCTCCATTTGCAATTGTTAACCCAATTTTCATTTTTTTTTTAATTAAAGACACCACAATTCTTTTATTTATCAAACCACAACTATTGTTTTGTAGCAGATCTCTCGGGTTAAACATTTTGCAAAATATTTAAGGGAAATACTACTCTCATTTTACATGAGGTAGTTATCTCCTTTTCCCTCACTTCGAAAATCGTATCCTTTTTTTATTTGCTTTTAAATAGCGGGCCCTATTTGAATTCTCTATGTTACATGAGAGTAATATTACCCAATATTTAAAGGGAAAAAAGTTTCTAATGTTACGTTAGATAACTTTATCGAATGTTCATCGAAACGACGTTATTTTGGGTTGAAAAATTAAAAAATTAGAGTGATAAAGAGTGTTATTAACCTGAGATAAATTAAAACTACAAAATACCATGATTTCCGTCCCAAAATGACGTCGTTTCGATTAACATTAGATAAAGTCATCTAAAGTAACATCAGAAAAAACAAACTCATATTTAAATTTGTAGGAACTATTGGATTTATGCGGAAGCGATTTAGGACCTAGTATATTGGTATGCTTACCGAATCATCCTCGTTTCGCGATTACCTCTTGGTGCGCAAATCTCGTGTAGAATCTTCCCTTATATGATTCCTCTTCACGAACTACACACCTCAGCACTGCAGCATGAACAAATCCCTTGATGCTGGACTGTGGCAGATCTTCCAGACTATGACTCAAGGGGAACGGGAAGTGTGTGGGCACTCTCTCACTTTCAGGGAGATGACCATCCATCAGCCCTCTGCAACCACCAAGTGATCAACCTCTCTATTTGGCTGATGGCTATAAGGGGAGTATAAGTACGGGTTCCAAGAAACCCTAACCCTAATCAGAATGGACCTAAGGTTTCTTGGGCTTTGCTTATACATTAAGCCTTATTGGGCTTTAGTGAAAGAGCAAAACCCAACAATCTCCCACTTGCTCTTGAGCCCAAAGCCCAAGTCCATGTATCCCACTAGTCGTCATCAACTGAATTGTCTCATCCCTATTCTTGAGCTAGCCTGGGGATCTACCATCTGTTATTAATCAAAGCTCTTGATAATCAACGAATGATTATCTAATTCGATGCTATTCCACTAAAAGCCCGAACTTGAACTCCAAGATTAATAACACTTATAACATGAATATGCATCGCCCCTTTATAGAATGTCTATAATTGATTGACAAGTTTTCTGTAACTCAATCAATTATTTATTCCCTTGACTATGATAGTTTCTCTAATGGATTACATGCACTGGCCAGTGTCTTTAATATCCAAGTACCGAAACATATCAAGGGGACATATCCTACAAATTTCATGTTGTTTATCTCATAAATACCGATAATCAAATAATCTCACTCCCAAAATACCGAGTTATTGGCCGTCAATAGATCGAACCTCACCCGTTGGTAAATCAAATAATGAAAACTATTTGATTACCTATTTATAATAAACTCGGGATTAAGAGCAATTACATAACTATAGTTAACTGAAGATTTGATACCTTATGACAGAAAAATAACCTTAATCAAATCTCTCCTTGATCCTTTCAATGTAAATGTTAATTCACACCAATATTTTACAACGATTCGGACAAAACCATTTCATAAAATATTGCAGCCTAAATAAAGTGCCCAGCTTTATTTAACAGCTGTGAATCTATTCATCAATTGTGAGAACCTATGATCATGTCCTCCATGAACGTATCCATATGATCATATACTCCACAATTTGATCCGGACCTTTATGTTTGTAAATAATGCACAAAATAAATAAATAAAACCTTATTTATGAAATTCAAAAAATGATTTTATTGTTTCATTGTCTTACTCCAAGAGCACAATGAAACCAATAACTCCACTTGCTTAATGCAAGTCTGGGATCCTCCTAAGACCCAAAGAAGTAACATGCCTCTTGAACACAAGTTCAGACAAACTCTTAGTAACTGGGTCTACAAGATCCACCTATATTCATGTCCTAATTGAGTAAAACTCATAGCTCGAGGTTGATTTTCTTGAGTCAATATCCACTTGAAATAATTGAATTTGTGAAAACTCAGCTTTTCAAGACTCCCACTAAAATATACCAGTATATAAACTCACTACTTGAGTACATGCTTAACAATAATCTAGTATTCCTCTAGGTTCAAAATGGTACCATCTCACTACTCCCACTGCATGACAGATGTCTGGTTTAACGCCCAACAAGATATGCATGAGACTACCTTTCCCAAAGCATAAGATATCATGCTCATGCATTCTTCCTTCTCAGAAGTCTTTGGTTACTCCTTAAGAACATGAATTCCACATCTGAGAATTATCATTCTTCTCTTAGAATTCTCATGTTGAATTTTGGCAAGAGTTTTGTCAATGTAAGTAGTCTATGGTGATGCCAGCAACTTATTCTTCCGGTCTCATAAGAGTTTTATACCAAGAATATAATTGGCTTCTCCAGTACTTCCATACCAAAACACTAACTTAGCCAACTCTTTATGCTTGATATTACCTTCACGTTGTTTCCAATAAGGAGCACATCATCTACATAAAGTACCAGAAAATCTACTGTCTTCCGTTGGATCCTTTACATACAAATACACATCATTCATATTGTTTATATCAAATTCAAAATTTTGATTACCTGATCAAAACTGATGTTCCAAGACCTGGATGCTTGCTTAATTATATGAAATAGACTTTCATAACTTGCATACCACGTGTTCCTGTCCAAAACCTTTTTGGTTGTTGTATGCAGATATCCTGACATCCAACTCCCAAAATGAAATCTCATAATTGAGACTTATAGCAACTAAGAAAATCTGGATAGACTCAAGCATGGCGTCTGGCAAAAATTGCCTCCAAGCTAGCTTTGAAGGTTTTCACCTTCCTATCCATCCTATCTTTGCCTTTTATGTCCACATGCACCTTGTGGGTTTTACCCCTTTTGGTGTCTTTACTAGGACCGAACTGAGTTGAAATACAAGTATTTCATCTCATTGTTCATAGCTTGAGCAATACTTGATCAACAACATCTTCTAGTGCATTATCGTAACTAATAGGATCAATGTCACTCAACAAGAGACAACTTGAGAGTTAACAATGTTCTCTCCCACTATGAATGTATCGCACTAGACCTTGCGTATTTACAAGTAGATCCAAGATTGGGTCCACTTATTCTTGATATTGTTCTTCCACATGTGATACTAATATTTCTACTAGTTTCACTTATATATTATCATGTTCAATTTCCAATTATGGTTCCCTTGTTTGTTCACCTAGAGATATATCTATCCTCTCTTGAACATTCAAGGAAACAGTGGATGAAGCTTCTAGAGATTCTGGAAATTCTTGATCTGAGATAAATCTCATCAAGAATAACCTTACTTAAGAGCTTATAATTTCTCATATAGTCCTCCTTTAAGAAAATCATGTGAGTGCTCACTTAGATTATCTTGTCCTTAAGACTAAATAAGAAATCATCCCTTGTTCTCTTAGGGTAGCCAAAAGATATGCACTCTTCCATACAAGATTCCATCTTATTTGACTATTGTTGTAGGACGTGTGTCGTAGCACCCTAGATCCGAATATGGTTTGATCCGGGCTTGCACCCTTTCCATAACTCTTTAGGTGTCATTACAACAAACTTTGACGGAACCAAGTTAAGAAGGTACATTTCTTTCTGCTAGGCATCTCCCTTGAACAACATTGGCAAAGATGAATACCTGAATATGATCTCTACCAAGTCTAGAAATGTTTGATTTTTGCATACTGCAATTTCATTCAACTAATGCATTCCTAGAGTTGACAGTTATAAAACTATCCCCTCTTAAATCAGGTATGACCTGAACTTACCAGACAGGTAGCCAAATACTTTAGTAGACTAAAGTGTTTTGATTTGAACTCCTAGATGTTTTTCTCCTCAAATTTAAAACTCTTGAAATTTTTCAAAAGCTTTAGACTTATGTCGCACTAGGTTCATCTGTCCAAATCCAGAGCAAACATTTATATAATGAAGTACTCATTACCTCTTCTGGTCTGAACGCTAATTAGTACACATACATTAGTATGTACCAGTTCTAGTTGAATAGTTGCGCAAACCTTTTTGGCCCTTGTAGGATTGCTTGGCCATTTTACCTTCCAAATAGGACTAACATGTAGCTGTTAGTTAAAAGATTCTTGAACTTTCAGTTCCTCTTTTAACTAAAACGTGTTTCCTACTTTAGATAATGTGACTCAATCACAAAAGCCAAAGTTATGTTTCATTTGAAACTTTTATTTCTTTGGTGAAAATCCTTATTCATCATCCTTTCCATTCAACCCAAAAAATTTAGGGGGTATAAGACAAAGGTAATAAAGACTATTTAAACAATGTACCAGAATTAACAAGACGAAGATGAACTTCAAAATGTAACTGAGGAATCAATTGCATTGTCAACCCAAGTTTTAATCAAAACAACTAACAATAATTGAATTCCTCTGGAAATCTGGAACAAATAAACAGTCACTCAAAACCATAGTCTTATAAATAACTTGTCTACTGCAAATGCAGACACAAGTTCCCATTTTTAAGCTTAAAATATCTATGCCCATTGCTGACAGGTATGGACTGTTTGAACTACTGCAAAGAGTAACAAACATAATCAGTGATTCCTGAATCAATAATTCAGTCACTGATCAGTCCTTGATATGTCCATGTTTGGTTTTTTTCATCACCTCTGGGCAATTTTTCTTTCAGTGTCCCTTCAGTCTGCACTTGAAGAACTTGCCTTGCGGCTTCTGCATAGCAACTGGTTTGACAACTGAAAACAAGTTGTTTTGTTCTTGTTACCACCCTTGGGTTTCCCTTTGGATTTAACAAGACTCCTAGCAAAACCTGCACCGACTGCATTCTTTCTAGCAGAGCTGCTAGACGCAGCAAACATGTCATTAAGAGTCTGAAGCATTTCTACTCCACTCTTAATCATGTACACTTGCTTGTGTAAGTGTTTGGAAAAACTGACAAGAACATAATAGCGAACTACCATACTTATACTTTTCCAATCTGAGTATTGCGTCCTTAGACGCATCCTCTGCAGGTTGCTATGGCCCTTGTATTGTCAGGACAAATTTTAGCTTTCATGTTTTAGAACAATATCAAAAATTTGCTTTTCACTTATTCATAGTTGGTACCATCTAGAGGTTTTTGACTCAAAATCATTTATAAGATATTTTTTGAAAAACATATAAAGTACACAATTACAAACAAATAATGCAATAAACAAATGAAGTGCAAGTAGATTGTCATAACTACTCTTGTTTATTATTAACAATCCTTCAGTTTATCTTTACAAGGCTTACGATGGGCAAGTCACTTGTAAAAATTAAAATTGTTATTTGGGCCTTCAGTGCCATTGCCAGAGCCTCGATGGGAGGGTTAGCAATTTTACCAAAGTTAAATGTAATTAACCACTGTTTAATTGCAAAATTATCCTTAGCGTCTAAGCAGTGCCGACGATGGGCCGTACAATACTTTACTAAAATCTTGAAATTATTAAGATTTAATCTTGTGAAATCTGATTATCCTTATCCGATGGGGCTTCAGCGATAACCATTTCACTAATAAACCCACAAATGGAGCCCGCAGGTTTTAAAATTAATTATTTAATTTTTAAAACCTTCACCCATTCAACATTTTTATTTGAGAATTTTCATAAGTCTAGTCAAATTTATAATTTCAAAATTATCTTTAATAACTTAGCGACGATGGGTCGTACAATACTTTATTAAAATTTTGAAATTATTAAGGCCCAATAAAATCCAATCATGCTTATCCGTTGGGGCCTCACATGATTATTTTATTGATAGGCCCACAATGCGCCTGGAGGTTAAATTAATTTCTTAATTTAAATCTCCTCCCGTAATTATTTAGGTCCAATCTAATAAAATCCAATCATGCTTATCCGATGGGGCTTCACATGATTATTTTATTAATGGTCCTATATTGCGCTTGAAGGTTAAATTAATTTCTTAATTTAAATCTCCTTCCATTCAACATAAGCATTATTTTCCAATTTCCAAGAATTATTTAATTGAGAGTATCCTTTATTTGATTTCAAAAACTATGTAAGCAAGAGCGCCGATGAACGTGCATCACTTAGCTTATCTGAATTTTGAAATCATTAAGGTCCTAAAATCCGGTCACTTTACGTCAGCGTGTGCTCCACACAATCATGATATATGAATGCTGTATGCAACGTGTGTTATTCCATAACCATTTCAGAAAACCCACAAATTACTCGCAAAATAAACTATTCTCTTAGAAAATTTACTTTAATTATTTTTCTAAATTTAAATCATCCAAATAGCTGATTTAATTATTAATCTAGATTGCAACAATCATAATAATTATCATTTATGAGGATGATTTGAAATCAAAATAATTTCCATAACGATTATTTGTCTTGATGTTAATTACCTAAAATTAATCAATTTCATTATTAATCTAGATTTTTAACTAAAATCATAATAATTATTAATTAAATTTTGAGGATAATTTTAAATCAAAATAATCCCATAATAACTATCATACTAGTCGTTGAAGACATAATAGCTATTATGCTCATGTAATTATTCAAGTTATGCAACAGTATGACACCACCTATTCTATATGGCATGTTATCAATCATATAATTCGTACCAATCAATAAAAGAATTAAATAATAAAATCTAATTACTTTAATACATGGTATTCCTATTTTAAAGAAAATAACAAAAATAAAAAAATGTTACAACTTTGGAATTCGACTTTCGCCTAGCCCATAGTA